>CABHPR010151027.1:0-50657 GCA_902168415.1 Peromyscus melanophrys | reverse complement strand
GTCTTTAATCCCAGCACTCGGGAGGCAGAGCCAGGCGGATCTCTGTGAGTTCAAGGCCAGCCTGGTCTACAGAGCGAGATCCAGGAAAGGCGCAAAGCTACACAGAGAAACCCTGTCTCGAAAAACCAAAAAACCAAAAAACAAAAAACAAAAAACAAAAAACAAAACAGAATCCTGTTACACAGTGTCTGAAGTCTGAATAGGGCTACAGGGGACAAGGGCTCATGAAGAATGAGTAGTTACCCAAAATAAGAGGATGAATAGAGATTAACATCTTCTTGTGAAATAGCTTATTTCCTCAAATTCAGAATTATCCCACAAGAAAGAGGAATGGAATTATCAAGAAAAGCCAGTTTTGGGTAAGGCTATTTAGCTGATTCTTTTTCTCCTTTGCACTTTTGAAAATATGGGGCCAGTTACTAATGAACACAGAGGAAAAAAAATGAACTCCAACAACAGCATCCATATTCTCTCATATCTCCCAGCTGATGCATTCTGCATCAGCTAACTGCTCCTTCCTTCAGAATGAAGTACCAGGCAGTTTATGTTGCAAGCACACAGCGAGCTTCACAAAGCACCCCACCTGGCATTTTGGCATTCTCAGAGTGCAGTATTCCAAATGCCACCATCTACTTCCTCTCGCTTTTCTGAAATTGTGCTTTAATTGTTCTCAGAAGCGATGTTAGATTAGGTCTAGATGTTAACACATAATTCATCTCCCAATTAGAACAGCAATTTTACTTCACTTGTGCTCTGGAACTTAGGAAATATGGCGTTTGTGCAGCCAATGAAAAGTTTTATTGTGATTCAAGTTTCTTTCATGTAAATGTTTTTCTTGTGGACTTCTGGAAATCATCAACAAACTTTATTGCATGTTTGGGAAAACTGAGTCTGACCACTGCTTAATATAACTTATAAAGGAAAGTTTTCATTAATCCTGAATAACCTCAGGAGCTAAATTTCAGTGGGGTAAACAGGAAAAATATCTTTAATGTAAACTTTAGTTAGCTACTTTTGTCCTGGGATTAGATTTACAGCATGGTAGCTAAACCTGCTAAATAAAATTAAGAATGATGTGATAGGCTTTCATTTTAGAGGGAAGCTTTATAGATTTATTTTTATTTTTAGTGTGTGTTTTTGCCTACACATATGTTTAGCTGGAGTTACAGAAGGTTGTGAGCTACCACGTGGGTGCTGGGAATTGAACCTGGGTCCCCTGGAAGACTGGCCAGAGCTTTTAACCACTGCGCCATCTCTCGAGTCCCTAGAAGGAAGCTTTTATTAAGGAGAAAAATCATAAATAAAATCCAGTTTGGCCAGGCGTTGGTGGCGCATGCCTTTAATCCCAGTACTCGGGAGGCAGAGTCAGGCGGATCTCTGTGAGTTCGAGGCCAGCCTGGGCTACCAAGTGAGCTCCAGGAAAGGCGCAAAGCTACACAGAGAAACCCTTTCTCGAAAAACCAAAAAAAAAAAAAAATCCAGTTTGACACAACTCTTAAATAATATTTACCAGAAAATAGTTCTGAAATGAGTCCCTGGCCAGTACTTCAAAGCTGCATCCTAAGGTGTGTTGATTTTTATGGGTCTTTTACACAAACTGGCAGAGAACTAAAGTGGTCCACTCCTCCTCCCACACACATGAAATAGCTTCTGGTGAGCTCGGAAGAGAACAGGTATCTATGTTTATGCTCATTCATGAAAATCTGTGCTGACTCTAGACAGCCTTTGCAGCCGTTGTTACAGAAAACCAGTGGGCTCTGAAGCTGCCATTATGTACATTATTTACTCGCTGACGGGGTGGATCAAAACATCCACTTATCCACAGGGCAAAAGTTTGATGTGAACATGTTATGATGGAGACTCCTGAAGAACAAATGGCTCAAACGAGACAACCAAAGCTCTGTCCCCAGGAAGCGTCTCGAAGGTCAAAGTTAGGAAATATTTTCATAAGTCCTCAGTACTTGGGAAACTTGTCATTCTCTGTGGAAACTGCTCCATGCTGAAACATGTCTGTACAACTCTCAGCCCAACTACATACCTTCACATCCTTGTAACTCCTCATGAGGGTGCAAACTGGATGAGGATGCATCCAGTTATTCTCTACCTCTGTTTCCAAGAACTGTAGGATGACCTGACAGTATAAACCAGCCAGTGTTCACAGCTGAAGCGACTGGCAGACAGCACTGGCTTCCATTCTTCCTCCATGGGTGTGGATGGGAAATTAAAAGCAATGTTCCTAGGTTCCCTAGCAGCTGGCATTCTGGCTGCCAATGAAATACACATGCCTGATTAGATGGGAGGGTAAGTATCTATGATCTCAGAAACTGGATTCCATGTTACTGTGTCCATTCACTAGTTCAAAGGCTAACACCTGGCTGAAGGAGGAGGAAGGGAGGCCAGTCACAACCTCTCCCTGGTTGCAGTTGTGGTGGTTATGACCTTGAAATCAATAGTTCTGAATGATTTCTTCTCCTTTAACACTTTCAGTGATTTCATAAGCATCTAACACAGGGAACTAAATCTTCTGTTTAAAATGCCTAGCACACACTGAAGACTAACAGGTACATATTTTTTTGGAGGAGAGTTGGGTAAGAACCTAACTCAGGAACTGAGAGAAGGGTTCCTGGTTAAAGCACTTGCCATACAAATGTGAGGACTAGGGTTCAAATCCACATTAATACTGGGTGAGTGTGGCAGGTGACCTGCAATTCCAGCCTTGGAAGGAAGGGACAGAAGATTCCCTATAGCAAGCTTAGATTTGAGAGCCCCTGCCTCAATGAGTCAGATGGAACGTGATAGAGGATGACTCCTGATATCAAACTCTGGAGTCTACATGCATACACACATTCATTCGCACTACTATGTGCACACACACACACACACACACACACAAGAGAGAGACAGACAGACAGAGAGACAGACAGACAGACAGAGACAGAGAGACAGGGGAGGGAAAGAGAAAGAAATGGAAGGAAAAAGAAAACCCAGTCCCTATTACTAATGTCATGGGAAGGCAAAACCCCTAGCCACTAAGGAAATCTCTGGGTCAGCACAAGCAGTGAATGAGATGGGAAACATCTTGGAAGTAGAGAGGGGAAGAAAGACATACGAAGAGGAGGAGGAAAGAAAGTAACCAAATTACTTGATGCTTAAATTAATACTTTGATGCAAATTCTCAAGCACTGCCAATCTATGCTCTCAATCTATTCCCAAACATAGCTTTGTCCATATGTATCTAATTTCTTGATTGAATGTGGAGAAATCGACCCAAGTGTGATTATTAAATTGGATATGCAGCTATATGCAGTTTGCCAAATAACAAAGACATGGTCTATTTGTCATGCAACATAGTCTAGTGCATGCATAACAAAATGAATAATCCTCCAGAATCAATTTCCCATTGTTTTCCTAAACAGAAATAAGCTTCTATAACTCAAATTCTATAGACCTTTACAGAATACTAACTGCATTTACATATTATATTTAAATTTCTCTTCAGAAACCTCGAGAGGTGAGTGAGAATTATTGCCACTGCTGCTTCCCAGTTGGAAGACCACTTCTGGAGAACCCATGGTACTGTCTGGTGAAACTAAACTTTTCTCGCCTCTGGTATCCCATGGCACTCCTCAGTATGCAGTGCTGCTTCCTGATGACTACCACGCTGACTATGTGACACAGATGGGCAATGACTGCTCTCCTGTCCAGCACCAGGAACTCATAAGGTCAAGTCAGTGTCCTTGCCTTGCCCTTTAGACACTACTATTGAACTTATAAGGTACAAGTATAAGAATAAAAACTAGAGGGGGCATGTTGGGAAAGAGAGCAGCAACGTGGGACTAGGGGAAACGGAAACCTGGAAAACTGTGAGTTACTCCTGGTGAGGAGAGCTTAGGAAGGAGGTTGAAAGTGATAGAAAGAATTAAATAAAAGCATCAGAAAGGCAGTTCCTGAGGAAGAAATGAAATCAAAGCCAAAGCTTTTCCTACAACGCTGAATGTGGGCAGATGCCATATGTGAGCTTCTACAACATGTTTCCACTCGATTCCCATCAACAGATTTCAACTCCAGGTAAAATCCCTTTTAATCATAGGAGGCAAAGATTACAGTTAGTTCAAACACCTGCTCTATTGTTTATTCAGAAAGCCCTGGCCCAATGAAATAAATAAACACACACATCAAAGCCAGTTTCCTTCCATTGGACAATCTGGTAGAAACACAGGCACAACCGTGGCTGAGCACAGCTGATGGCAAGGTGGAGACGGACTGATGACCAGACTGTGAGAGTACAGTGGTCACGTGTTAGTGGCGGAAAAACAGCTTATTCTCAAACTACCTCAATATTCTTAGTGGAAGCATGAGTGTACAGTTGTCTGAAGCAACACAATGTAGAGTCACTTCCCTTGTTTCCAAAGCCAACATTTCCTGCCCTGGAGAAGGGCAAAGGTTGCAATAAGAGCACATTACACGATGAACTTTCCTGATTCCCACCTTCATTTCAGAAGTACCCGCTGGCTCTCTCAGGTCTCCCAAAACCACATGTTTAAAAGACTGAAATCAGAAATATCTCTACATATTCCGACATATTGCTTTTTTGTAGTTAAAGAAATATAAATTTTCAGATTTATAAACTATTGGTAAAAATGTGACTGGTACAATTTTTTGCAAATCTGGTCAAATAATAATTTTTTTTATGGTTTACACTGCCCTGGGAAATACTATACAAAGGGAATACACCTTGTTCAAAGGCTAGATCTCATTACCAATCCAGAAACAAACACAAAACAAATGGAAAACGAAGAGAAATACCTTTAGCCATTTATTTCCCTTGTTCTCTCACTGGCACCTGTGACTAAGTGGTCCTTCACTCTTAGTCAATTTTCCAGTCTACAAGGGATGCGTGACCTAGCCAGGAAAAGGCTGGAGTACAGCCAGGCCTAAAGACAATATTCACACTCTAGTCCTGCCTTCCACTTCTTCCACAGCAGAGCTCTGGTTTATCAGTGGTAGCAAATTGTGCCAAGAATTTGATCTCAGACCCATGTCCCCCCACTCTTCTCTCTCATATATTGGCTTCTTTGAAGAAGGCTCATAGTGAAGCCCAGTGCCTAACACTTTAATTTTATTTTCTGTTGAACTCTGTTGTTTTAGGTAAATTCAGAGAAAACACTAACATGCTGGGCTTGGCTTACATTGTCAGGTACTGAGTGATGCTTAAATGTGGGGTTGAATATATTATATTAGCAACTCATCAGAAAATGGAATCCACTCTCGGTATTTATAGAATAAGATCTAGTCAAGGATTGGTTATATGGGTGTTGGAAGTGCTTAAGATGCCAGAGAACAAGATAAAGTAACAAGGTGGTCAAGGGGCTGGAGAGATGGCTCAGAGGTTAAGGTCCTGAGTTCAATTCCCAGCTACCACACGCTGGTGTCCTCTTCAGGCATGCAGGCAGAACAACATTGTATACATTAAAAAATAAAATAAAAAAAAAAGTGGTCAATAACTGCTGGAGAATCTTGCTGTCATCAGGTAAAGGAGCAAAAGCCATGTGTGTTGTTTAAATTAACCTGTAAACCCCATCTGCTCAAAGAATAGGTAATTTCCTGGGATGCTGGGAGTCCTAGTGCAATGCTAGACCCTAACTTAACCTATAAGCCCTGCCCAAGGACCAGGTAACTTCCTGGGATTCTGGGAGTTGTAGTTCTCAGAAAATAACAACAAAGCCTCATGGGAAAGTATATAAGTATGTTGGTCCAGAGGTTTTGTCCATGTGAGCCCCACCAACATGTGCCTAGAGGCCAAATTCCATCTAGGTCAGTATTTAAAATTTTAACAAAAGCTTGCTTTGCTTTGGCCAAAATGGTGGAACTGGTGAATTACAGGATTAACAGTGTTATGCTTGGCTGGTGAATCTTACCCCAGGAGCCTGTTTCTGAAACCTTTGCTACCCAGGCCATTTTCTCCATGGCCAAGACTAACAGTATTGTTGTGTTTGCAATCTCCCAGAAACTGGATGCCTCCCATAGCCTAACCACGCAATCCTCCTCCAACAGCACTTCTTCACCAGTGGAATCCAGTGGGAAGCCTGGTGACTGCGAGACTCAAGAAATATAGTCTGAGTGTTGGGACTTTACAGGGGACAAACTGGCAGGGTAGATAGACCAGGAACAGCACACAGAGTTAAACAACAAACAACAACATCACAAGAAGGGCCTCTTAAAGATGAGCTGGACACAAAGAGTAAAAACAAGCTTATAATATTTAAAGCTAACTGTAAAAGCATTGCACTCTTTTTTCAAAAATTGAGTCATGGCAATATTCCCTCCTTACATATTGAAACGTACTTTGAAACTGCTGTGTACTCTTACTAATTTAATGTCTCTTTCTTGTTTCAAATTTCTTAAGGAGCTTTTTTTTTTTTAAATCATATATTTTTAATCTTTGATCTATGCATTTTCCTCCTCTACTTCAGTCTCGTATAAACCCAAGTTTTTCTGAAGGCAAGAATCAATAGCTCTGTTGTGAATAGTAAAAACCTGTCCTAAAGGTTAGCATTGCCCCCAAGAAATTCTATGCTGCGTGGGGGGTTGGGGTGGAGAGGGTGGAGGGGGAGGTGGGGGTGGAGGACTGGCTACCCAGGAAAAAGTTTTCTCTCACAGTTCTTAGAACTTATCTCACAGCTCTGGCTACAACTGCATATTTTCCCAAATTTGTTTTACCTTCTCTATAAATTGTTATTGATAGATTCACAACATGCCCCCATGGTTGGTCATGCCCGGCAGACCTAGACACTTCTGCCTAGCCAGTTCCAGGTCAAAATAGCCAGTTCTGGGTCAAAATGTCTCGAGTGACCAGGACCCTGTGGCTTTGCATGGTTGCGTAAAGCGCGCAGCGCAACCATGTGATCTACGCGCATGCGTGGAGTAGCCACATGAGCCTGTGTCAGCAGGTGCAGCCCAACCTTTATAAGCTGGTGCCATATTCCTGGCTCCCCTCCTTATGCACATGTCTTTCTCACAGCCCTGTCACGTCTATCTCTCTCTCTTATCTTAATAAAACTCTTGTTAGTGGATTCTGTTGTGTTTCGTGACATTTCCTCTCAGGGTAAGCGCCGCCAAATAACTAACAGTCATGCTGCTAGGGGAAAGCGAAGAGAGACTGAGAACTGTTCTTTCCCATTTCTAGCCAGAACTATACGTAGATCCATTTCCCCAATGACAAATACTGAGCCTTAGATTCTGTTAAAAGAGTTATCTGTTCATAATTTTTGAGTTTTCAAAATTACAAAGCTTCATACTGTGTAAAAGCAACTTCAAAAGTAGGTGTTTTATATAGTTACATTATTCTCATCATCAGTATGGTACTAAATTTGCAAAGGTACGTTCATTTATCTATGCAAGGCTTTACTAGTCAAATTAAAGAAAGAAGACTGCTCATACTAGCAAGCACATAAATAAGCTGCTGTACTGGGCAGCAAAAGGAGGGGAGGGAGGGGGGAGGGAGAAAGGGAGAGTGGGAAAGAGGGAAGAAGGAGAAGGGGAGAAGAGAAAGCAAGCCATATCATCAGCTAAATAGATTTACATATGAACACTTAAAATATAAAATAATTATTATTGAATAATTGCCTGCCATGATTTATGAAAATAGAGTTTGCTCTGACATTTTGAATATTTTTTCTTATTCTTAAGATTTGTACAGTTATATAAAGAATGTACTTTGTCATTGTCTTGAGCTGCCTAGTCTCAGTAACTTCAGAGTAATTATTAAATATATATAATTGAGAGGATCTGGATGTACTTGGGGGAAGGTGTTAGGATTCTGCTGCCACTCCAGCTGCATGAACGCACATTCACAGTTCAGGAGCTAAGCAAGAGGTCTTATGTCTTGCGTCATCCATGTGCTGCGTGATTGTGCAATTGCATATAGTGTGGTCACACAATCAGTGCATGCATGGCATAGCTCCAAAAGCCTACCTGCGCATGTGCACAAGGATCCTTAAAAAGCCAGACACAGACTCCTCCTCCCTCTTCTCTGCTCTCTACTCCCTACTCCCTACTCTCTCTCTCTCTCTCTCTCTCTCTCTCTCTCTCTCTCTCTCTCTCTCTCTCTCTCTCTCTCTCTCACATTAACCAGCAGAGTACTAAACACTACAATGGTCACTAGCCCAAGACTTTAATTTTCTCATGGCTGCTTCTTAATATGTTCAATTTTTTTCCAAGCTCCAGAAAAGCCACCTGGACAGGTCAGTGAGCCCTGGAAATGGCTTGAATCCACCTGGACAGCACCTTGTCAGACGATTTCTAAGGCAGCAGATGACCCAGGATGCCTGTCTACCTCAGAAGCCCCCTTCCCTACCCACCCCCAAGAGTCAGTCGATGCTCACCAAGTCAGCTGGAAGCAGGTTTTCTGGGAGAAGCGATTCCTGTTCATCTGCTTTTTATAATAAGCAAAAAGTTTGGAATGTTAAAATTCTTCTGCCACTCCAGCTGCATGAACACACATGCACAGTTTAGGAGCTAAGCAAGGGGTCTTGCATCTTACATCATCCGTGTGCTTTGTGATTGTGCAAATGTGCGCAGCAAGGTCATGCAATCAGTGCATGTGTAGCATAGCTCCGTAAGCCTACCTGCACATGTACATGGAAATCCTTAAAAAGCTGGACGCAGACTCCTCCTCTGTCTTCTCTGTTCTCTCCTGCCCCCCCCCTCTCTTTGCTCTCTGCACGTGCTTCTTCCCCAGGCCTGGTTCTTTTGTCCACCCCTTCCTCCTAATAAAGCTCTGATACTGAGTTTTGTCACGGCTCGTGACCTTTCCACATGGTAACCAATGCTGCTTATCATTTTTAAAAACAACAGAAGGGAAGAATATTGTCAAAATATATTTAAATTAAAAAAATTGTTTTAATATAATAAAAATAAAAATATATAGAATTAAGAGTAGAAATACTTTCTGAGTCGTGTTTTAGATTCTTTTTTTGTGAAACATGGCATATGTACATTCTCTAAATTTTAGAGCTAAAGTAGGTTTCAATTGGTTGTGCAAAAACTGATTTGCACATTATAGACCCAAGACAATCATTTCATGACTCAATTAATTTACCTCATCACCAATAACTCATTAAAACAAAATGCTTAATTAATGTGCATTTTAAAATCACAGGACTGTGTGTTGGTGAACAGGACTGTGTGTTGGTGAACAGGACTGTGTGTTGGTGATGAAGTAAAATGCTTCAATCCACACCTTGTTTGCATATAAATGAACCTTTAAGGGAAAACATTCAGGAGGATGAGGCAAATGATTGAGTCAAAATGAGGAGGCTAATTCATTGATCACAGCTAATGAAACAAGATAACCAGAGAACAAAGAATGGGATTTCCAAGGGCTTTGTACATTTGCAATATAGGAATTAAATAATCAAACAACTGTGAGATTCTGCACCCCCTATCTTTTAGTCAAAGCTGAGTGGTTGCATTTGTGCAAGATGGGAAGGAAAGAAACAAACTTGAAATGGACTTGTTCTATGTGAAAGCTCTGAGCCAGGTACCTTCTATACATCATCTCACTAAGTTGTCCCAATAATAGCAAATGGAGTTACTATCCACATTTTACAGGTGAAGAGACAGCCTTAGTGAAAGTCAAATTGCTTGTCCATAGTACACTAATGAACTGGAGCCAGAACTCAGCTGTGGCTCATTCTCACACTGCCATGTGACTGGTGAGGGAGTGGACTAGCAGACCTCTAATTCTGAGTGACTAGTGCTGTTATTCCTCATATCTTGTAAATAAGGACCAACACGTACCAAGACAGCATATATTTTGACTGTCTGCTTTATTTACCACAACTTGACCTGGTGGCAGGTTTAGGGAGACAGAGACGTCTTACCTAGGGTGTGTGTGACATGTGCCCTATCCTTTTCCTGTTCCTTTGACTACAACAGTTCAGTTTGTATGTGACATCAACTCCAGCCTTTAGGTTCTGCTGTGGGGGCTGCCCAAAACAACTTGACCATACAGCTGCCATGACAGGTTTAGAGGCCCAGACACAGCTTTTGGCAGGCAACGCTTGACCCAGGAAAAGCCATAAGCTGACCCTACCCATTGGGGCCTGCATCTAAGGGGAAATACCTGACATTCCAAACATTCCCTATACCCCTAGACAAATGTCAGCCAATCAGGGTCCTGAATGCTGGAAATCCCCTCACCCCAACCTCTGCTATGATAAAAAACCCACCCTGCCTGGGCTCCAGGCTCTCTGCTCTCACCACTGCATCAGACAGAGAGCCCAAGCTCCGAGCTTGAAAATAAAGACTCTTTGCTTTTACATACCAGATTTGGTCTCTGTGGTAGTCTTTTGAGGGTCCCTGAGATCTGGGCATAACACTGCCTACTTCCACTTCTCATCTCTTCCTCAGTCTTTCACTTTGATTGCTTCCATGGTCCTGAGAGTGATGTCACTCTCAGAGGAAGTAAACAGCTGAGCATGCCTCTCAGTCCAGCTGCACTCAGATTTCTTCCTGACTGTAGATCCCTAAACTTGCCTGCTAATTATTTTTCTGTTTTTATTTTATTTTATGTGTATGAGTGTTTTGCCTGTATGTGTACCTGTGCCCCAAGTGTGTGCCTGCTGTCCCTAGAGGCCAGAAGAGTTTTGTAAATGCACTGTGGGTGCTGGGAATTGAAACCTGACCCTCTTAACTGCTGAGCCATCTCTCTAGCCCCCCACTAAATTTCCTTTATTAATACACTTACTTGAGAAAACTAGCAATTGTAAGTTCCTTTTGATCTTTTGAGATGAGAATGCTCTTTGAAAAGTAGTGATGGCCTTCACTTTACTCTTGGACTTGCCAGCCCTCCCCCGCAAGGCCCTGAGAGCCTTTGCCAGGGCCCTCCTCTGCTTAACACTCTCTGACTTTTAAAACATTGTTCAACTTGAGTCCAATCTCTGTTTCTGTACAGTTATCTTAAGTAAAATTCCCTTTCTCTTGAACTGGTCCAGGAAAAATTCTCTTTTACATAACATGTAAGTCTCGAATCAAGAATCCAACAACTGTTACATGTTTCAAAACATTAAAAACATGTGACATACATACAACAGATGTGGGGTCAGTATATACTGCATAAACAGAAAAATTCACAAAAGTACAAATAAAAGGATAAAATAAATCTCAAAATATTGATAGAGAAAAGATATGAATGAATGACTAACATCTGAAAAGGTTAAGTCAGATAACCAACAGCAAAAAAGTAAAGTGAAGTAATAAACAACTGCTTGTCACCAAGTAAAAGGCCATGCCCTTTGGCACAGAAACTCCATGTCTAGAAAGTATCCTCAGGAAATAAGTTGAAGAAGTGAACCAAAGTTTTAGGTTTGTTTCAAGAGTTTCCACAATTCAACATCATCAAACTCATAAACAATTTACTGGTCCCTCAAAAAACAGTGAAACTTTAAAAACTGATGTTTGAAAGAGAGAGGGGACATTGGGGAGGGAGCTGCTGCCTTGCTGTGGACCAATGAACAGCTCCTGTTCGTGGAAACATCACACAGATCAGTATAAGCCCATGTGCACACAGCAAGCTGACCCCACGGGAAGCACAGCCCAGGGCAGTGGAGATGTCTGGGTGATAGTTGGGGAGTATATACTACTTACATGTTTAAAATGATAAACTTGTCCTTTAAACAAAATCAAGGCTCTAAAACCAATTTTGTCAGGTACAGAAAAAGGGAAACGATACTTTTGTTTGTTTGTTTGTTTGTTTGTTTGCTTGCTTGTTTTTTGAGACAGGGTTTCTCTGTGTAGCCCTAGCTGTCCTGGAACTCACTCTGTAGACCAGAGCTGACCTTGAACTCACAGAGATCTGCCTGTCTCTGCCTCCCAAGCGCTGGGATTAAAGGTGTGTGCTACCACCTGGGGAAAAGATACTTTTACTTTGAGTAATGCCATCCATAGGTGCTAAGAGTATTAGCAGCTTTATCTTCTTCACACTTTGTCTGTGTTGTTTGATTTCTTACACATATTACCTTAAGAGCCAGAAGGAAAGGCTATGGTGGGAGAAAACCAATAGGAAGAACAAAGAACCTTGTTCATTGCAGTTACTCCTTCCCCCATGGTCCACACTTGACAGATTAAATGTGCTTAATTAGTCTGTATTGGTTGGTTTACACACATACACACACACACACACACACACACACACACACACACACACACACGGAAAGGAAGGGGAGGGAGAGGTGAGAGGGAGAGATAAATACAACCCATTAAGTACCTTTTTGTTGTTTGCGTGTATATGACGGCTAACCACTTTTTATTGGTAACTAATCAGGGGATTCACCCCTGGGAAAGGCTTTTCTCAACAGTCATTAGTTCTTGGTAGTTCTTTGTGTAGATGTGGGAGCCTTGATATTTTCCTCCTTCACTGTTAGCCTTTCTGTTGATATTATCATTGCTCAGTCTTGTTTATACAGCCTTTTAAAAGAGAGGCAGTCACTAATCAAAAGGCAGTCATGGTGCAGAAGTGAGGAAGAATCCTTCTTGTAAAGATTTATCTTTATCTTTATGTGTATATATGCATGTATGTCTCTGAGTGTATATGCCGTGTGTGCAAGTGCCTGAGGAGGCCAGAAGAGGGCATGGGATCTCCTGGAACTAGGGTTACAGGCAGTTGTGAGCTGCCTGGCATAGGTCCTGGAAACCAAACTCAGGTCCTCTGCCAGAGCTGCAAGCATACTTAAGTATGGAGCCATCTCTTCAGCCCCTAGGGAGGCCCTTTTAATGCTGAGAATGGCAAATTTTGTTTTTTATGCCAAACTCCACAAGGAAAGTGACTCTGCCTCTTCCCTGGGCCTTCCTTTTACACTGAGAGTGAGTTCTCAGGAAAACTCACATGACCACAGAAGTTTCTGAGAAAAGGAAGGAAGGAAGGAAGGGAAGGGAAGGAAGGGAAGGAAAGGAAGGAAAGGAAGGAAGGAAAGGAAAGAAGGAAGAAGGAAGGAAGGAAGGAAAGGAAAGAAAACGAGTTGCCGAGTAGTATCTATCATGAAACGATTTTCTTCTGGCCCTCTTCTTTGCCTACTTCAATTCACATGGGGACAGAAAACTGTGAAAATAAAACCAGACGGTCGTCTGAGCCAAATGACTCAGCTGAAAAGCTATAGGGAATTGGCCTCCTTGTATGTTATCAAATAAGAGAATTTAGGCTGACATCTCTGATCGTCAAACAAGCATTAATACAAGATGGAAACTTCACCACCATTTGAGGATAGCAGAAGACAGTGGAGAAAGAAAGTGGAGTTTGGAGCAATCATCACCTCCCAAAGAATGATGGGAAAGTCCTATGGAGAAGCTGTTCTCCAGCCTGGGCTTCTGATTTGAGTAAATTGTACATGGATTAGTGAAATAGAATGCAATCATTATTTTAGATATTTAAATGGGCTAAGACAAACTTTCTAATGGCCAAAAAGATTTATGAGTCACTGTCAACTCATATGTGAGAAGCAGTGGGAATTTTAATCTCTGTCCAATCCTGTGTGGGATTCCATTTTGAAGTCCTTGTGTGGTTTCACTCTAATTTCCCACTTCTCTGTGTCCTACTGAGATTTGCTAAATATGCTTAGATTATCACACCCATCCTTAATACATACAATGTCACCAGGGGAAGAAACAAGAAGCAACATGATATTTTCCATCCAGGCCCAGCAGCACAGTGTGGCAGAGGATAGAGACTCCATTGAACTCCTAATGCATTGCTCTGTTAGATATTCTTGCATTACCCATCACTACAAAAACAAGCTCGCACTCCTCACCACAGTCTCCATAGAATTCTGTCTTTGAGTTGGAAGTCAACTTCTGGGCATCTGCATCTAGGGAGATGTACCCCAAACTTCTATTGTACTACCATCCTGAAGAAAATGAATCTTTCTGAAAGATGAGTAAAAACACCATCTTAGTTTTAATTCCAAAAGCACCCCAGTGAGACAACTCCATTAGCACTGAGTACAGTCTCCCTCTACACGCCTGTTTGTAGACAGTGAGGAAAGACTAAAAGCATCTTTTAAAATGGGTCTTATTATTTTGTCATTAATTTATTCCAAATTTAAGTGATCAAACAAAAATATTACCAGAGCCTAAGCATAAAATCATTTCCTTCTATTTTTTAAAGACAATCAAGCATTTTGTTTCCATCAAAGCTATTCAGTTTAATAGTCTGCGTGCTATGTCCTCTTATCTCCAACACTGAGAGACTGTTCATAATAGAAATATCTATAAAAATAATCACACCAACTGAGTTTTACATAGAAACAGAGCATTGAACAGTTTCCATACAGTACAGTAATGGTTTTCCAAAAGAGGCTTCAGAACACTCATAAAGCAGTAGAGGGAATTAGCTGAATGTAGTGGATTGACAAGCTATCAACAAAATAACACACAGTTTTCATGAAAATGGCTAAATCACTATTTACTTGATGAACTGCAATGTAATGGCTTTGAAGGAGGCATTTTTCTGCACTGGCTAAATAATGTGTGTTTACTAAAACTGGGTAATTATAGAGTCATCATATAAAGTACTGTCTGTGCCTGCCAAGGAACAAGATGAACCTACTACTGGGTGAAGCCTTGAAATTCGGCTCTGGTTATTTCTAACTCTGGCACTTCAGACAAGAATGAGCAAATGATATGCAGAAGAAAAACAAAAGGAGGAAAGGGATGTCCCTCTGCTTCTTCCTAATGAACAGTCCTTAAGTATAGACAAAGAGTCTACCAGTTCAACAGTGATTCCATGTTGCAGGTGTCCACATGGCTTGAAGAGGAAGATATAGCTTTGACATATAACAATTTACTTGAAAACAACATTCTTTTCATTAAATGTATTGGGAAGTCTAACAATAAACCTTATTTCAACTTAAACTACATAAAAGATTTCCTACGTAAGGGGAGAAAAAATTAATAATAACATAAATGATAAAAAGAAGCTGACAATATTTGATTGTTGAAAGGCAACTCCTTCAGAGAACATACAGACTTTTAAACCCAAGAGAAAGTGAGTTACACAAGGAACTTGCCAAAATTGTATAGACATATGTCAATTAGCAAGAACAGTTAGTAGTAAGCAGAGTTATAGACACCAGAAAGCAAGGTTAGTGCATTTAGGGACGTTCCCAGAACTATGGACTGTGATGGATTAGGTCTTTGTTCTCATTTAGGCATGTACAGGCATGTGCTGGGTTCTTAGGTCAGAATGATGCATTGGTTTCTCTAACATGGAGTCAGGTGTGCTAAGGTATATATTCCAAATTAGCACAGTGTATTCTAGTTATCTTTCTGTTGCTGTGATAAACACAATTACAAAAAGTTACTTGGATAGAAAAGAGTTATTTGGTTTACAGGTTGTAGTCAATCATCAAGGAAAGCCAAGGCAGGAACCCACAGACAGGAACTGAAGCAGAGACCAGACACCAGAGAGGAATACTACTCACTGTATTACTCACCCTGCTTCCTCATACAACTGAGTATCACCTGCCTAGGAATAGCACAGATCACAGTGAGCTGGGCCCTTCTATATCAGTCATTAATAAAGAAAATGTCCTGCAGACATGCCCACAGTCCAGTTTTGATGGAGGCAATTCCTCAACTGAAGTTCCTTTTTACCAGAAGACTCTAGTTTGTACTATGTTGACAAAAACTAACCGGTACAGTATATCTATAGTATGTATATAAGTATGTGTGGTATGTAAACATATATAGCATGTATATAGGTATATAGGCTCATTCCACTCAAGATTTGGTATCCACACATTTTAATTGACCAACAAGTAAAAATTTTAAACCCTTTCCAAAACACTGACAAGGAATAGTTACAACTTTTTTGAAACTAGGAATAATGGAACGTATCAGAAGTTTCAGAGATAACTCTTGTTTTTCCCTAGTATCTGCCTTAAAAACACAGCCAGGTCCTTGTACATTACCTGTGGTCTGAGACCCAAGTTACATATAATCTGCTCTTCAATCATATAATAGACTAAAAAAAAGTGCAGAAGTGGGTAAAGGGTGTTAAAAGGCTGCAGTCAAGATCCAAATGTGAAAGTGGCCACAAGCTTTAATACTGTGCCTGCCATGGTAGTGTTTTCTGAGTTTCTGAAAATTCTCCTAAAGAATTCATCAAATTAATCACAGTGAGCACATTGCTTTGGGACAGTTTAAAGATCCTCAGGTGATCCAGTCTGTTGTGTTGTTGTTGCTATTGTTGTTGGTGGTGGTGGTTGTGGTGACGGTGTGTGTGCATATGTATGTGTTGTTTGTGTGTGTGGCGTGTGGTGTGTATGTGTGTGTTTGTGTGTGTGTGTGTGTGTGTGTGTGTGTGTGTGTATTAATATTCTAATAGTGCTCATGACCTATGGGTTATGATGAAGACTCTTTCTTCTCAGGGATGTATACATACAAAGAGAACATACACAGCTCTCCAGGATCTAGAAGCATCACCTCTGGGACCATTTGGATCTTTGGTTTTCTACCTGCCCCTCCCTCCTGAGATAACAGTTCCTCCTGTAAGAGACTATTCCAGAACAAAGGGCAAAAAAACCACACAAGGAACTTATCTCCTCACCCCACAGAGAATTCCCCTTACCACATGGGGAACTTACCCCTTAAGTCAATTCATCTCAAGTCAATTTCTACTAAAAATGACTTCTCAAATACAAAGATTTTTCTTTTTCTCATTTATTTTTGGGATATTTCCCAGGCTTTGCAAAGCAAAATTCATAGAGACTGACCCACAAGACGTTTTGTCAAACCAATATCTTGCTTTGTACAATAACTCTGTGTCCCTCTGAAGGCACTGACTAGTAAGCCTTCCTCACTATGAGAACAGTGTCCCCTGACACTTTTGCAGAAGATGAAACACGTTGCTTTATGCATCTGGGTCAAGAGCCTTGCATTGAATCAAAGGGCAGAAAGTGGCCCCACTTCCCACTCTCTTGTCTGCTGCCATTAAGTAAGATGCATGAGGAATACCAAGAAAAAATGTCCAGAGTTGGAGCTTTACACGTTGTAAAGCCCCCTTAAAGCACGTGTGAGACAGTATTATTAACTTCCCATGCCTTGTCTTCAACTTGGCCTGGACACAAGTCTGCTGGTTACAGATGAAGAAAAGGAGGCACTCACTTAGAAATCTGGACATTTTCTTATTCTTCTTTCACATAAATTCAGTAATCAGACAAAATAGAATTAGCCATGTAGTTATACACCATCTTTCAGGACTATCAGTATGTAAACAGATGAGATGTTGAAAGTCAATTTAACACTGGATTAAACCCTAAAAGCAGATATTTTTAGTGTGCTATTAAAACAGTGAAGAATGCCGGGTATGGTGGTGTATGCCTTTGATCCTGGCACTTTGGAGGCAGAGGCAGGTGAATCTCTGTGAGCTCAAGGTCAGCCTGGTCTACAGAGCAAGTTCCAGGTAGGGTTACATAACAGAGAGATCCTATCTCAAAACAAGCAAGCAAACAAACAGAAATAATGAAGAAAGCAAAAACTAAGTGGCTCACCAAAGCACATGATAAAAAGAAAGTTGTGGGTGAACATAGGGACTCAGTCTTCAAAATGCATGCTCTTAACTATTATGTTAAAAATGGAAGCTTGCAAGCTCGGTTATCTCAAGACCCACAAAACAGCAACCTATGTTTGACTAATATAAGACACTTGCATGTGATTGAGAATAAATACACATATAAGACAACTAAATACATACAACTTGGCATATTTGAGTAACAGGGCATTAAAGACAGCAAGAACCACCATCACAAGCTACCCATGATAGCTCAGGCTATAAAACTCCGGGCTAACAGTATATTCAAATGAACAGAGAGTTTACCACACTCGGTAACAAATAGTCTTTCAAAAAGTTACCAAGCTATCCACAGACCAAGTCCAGACAGTTAGAATCTGCCAGTACACATTTGTAGCCCAATAAACATGGTTGCTACAACTCAGAAATCATGGCTTGAGTTACTGGACAAAGACAATGTAGGCAGGCACCAATGCAGTGGAAGCAATAACACCTCTACAGAGCATTCTTGAATTCCTGCAAACAAAAGCCATGTCCAGACTTCTCTAAAAACAGAATGGTGGCTTCTGACATGTGTGCAAGGGATTTCAGAGCAACCCACAGCATAACACTTGCTTTACTGACACATATATTAATCTGCTAACAGCACATATGCAAACCCTGCCCAGAATCATTGCTTGCCTTCCAGAGGAATGTTCCTCTAGCTCTAGTCACCATGCTTGGATTCCTTCAGTGAATAACCAGGTCATGCTACAGACATATGAAAGCTGCTCTCCGGCTGATACAAGTTTTGTTTTACTCTTGTTCTAGTCTACATTTGGGAAGGCAAACTCCCAGAGGGAATCCAGTTTTAGAGTATTTAACTGCATGTCAGATGACGGTTTTCTTCCCTACACAAAAATGTCCAAACAATCCACAGTGCTTGGTGATAATCATTTGACTTTTGGGAGGTGGACCCTGCATTACTCTTCTCAGTTCAATAACTCTATGATGCTGCTGCAATAAATAATCCTTTTATTACCAGAGTTTCTCTGCCTTGTTCTCTATATGTTCCTCTATTACTGTCAGCATCTAAAATAAATGCCACTGCTCTGCTTTTTATGGTCCCTGAAAAACATCTTCAGGCTTACTTTCATGACTTGCAGGAAGTGTAAGCCACCAGCATTTAGAAACACATTGTGACTGAGGATTTACTCTGAAATGGGAAGGGGCACCACAGACTCTTTGCTCCAACTCCTTCCCAGGCATCAAGATTCAGGTGCTCTGGGAGAAGAAATGTCATAACTTGTAGTTAGTGACACACAGTGCCTGAGCCACTCACTCTGCTTTTGTCTTAAAGTCTTTTGGGTTTTCTGTTAGATGATGGGAAGGTCTTTTTAACTCTGGATATTTCTGATATATGTATGTGATCTTTGGTGGTAGATGTAGTGAGGTGGTGGTAATGGACAGAGTTTTCATGTCAAAAAAAATTAAGTATTTGATGTCTAGTAGCAAAAAAAAAAAATGATCAGAGTTCACAGGGGAACACAGACCTTGAGGGCCAAACATCCATGCACTGGAAATAATGTTCTCTGACTCCTACATCTTCTGACACTTCATTCACTCTAACCTGTGCTCCCAGTGTTGATGATCCTGGTGTGCTAGTGGATGGTAATATTATACAATGCTCTCATGGACACTTTGGAAAAAGACTTGCCTATCTTCTATACTCTTCAGTGGGTTATAGGACCACAAAACTTCCCATCTTCTACCAATCACATTGACCTGTCTCTTCTAGTACAACTATGTTTTCTGAAGATGGAATCCTGACATGATTACCTATGGTCAGGCATAGATTATTGCTACTCACCTGAGATAAGTAAAGTCAGTGAGTGGACCCCTGACTCAGTCACTCATTGCAAGATTACTGATGATCATTACTACTAAACTACCTCTCAGTGCTGTGGCAATTCAGGCACAGGAAAGATCACAAGCAGCTGTGTTGATGTAAGGGGTGGAGTGTGTGGCAAAACCACAGAAGCCCAACCCTTGGCTCTCTACAGGCTGGGAGAAAATGGAGTGCTCTCCGGAAATCCTAGAGAAATACTTTAAAAAATCAATCACTGTCCAAATCTCAGCAGTTTGCCAAGGAAGGCTTTAAAAAGGTACAGTGTGTTGCCAGAAAGAACAAACTTTAATAAACACAGAATTAAATAATATAACTAAACATTGTCTGGTCAGATGGCACCTCATCTGTAGAACCATCTGGCTGAAGAAACATTCAGGGGATTATCAACCTCAAAACCCAGATTCTACCCAGTAGGCCACAAATCTGGATTCTCAGATATAAATTGCCCTGTTTTCATAACAGTTGATAAAACTTTAGAGGTCTACCCTTTTATATACACTCTCTTCTAGATTTTATACGTCTTTCCTTTGCCTCTGTAAGTTTTCCACTCCATCCAATTACACATGCAACATACCAGTCCATTTATCATTTCAAAAAAAAAACCCAAAATAAAAACAAAAAAACAAAACAAAACAAAACCACCACCACCACCAACAACAACAAAAGCCTGTTTCAAAAGTCCATTTCACTGTTAGCCAGACATGATTGGTGACACCTCTTTCTCTGCACCCATATTTCCCACTTCACAATCCCACCACCATGAAGCTGCATGCTGTCATAACTCCCTGCCATTATTGGTTGAACCCCCTCATGAACCCAAATAAATCCTCCCTCCCCAAGTTGCCTCTTATCAGGTGTCTCCATGGAAATGAAAAATCACTAATATATTGAGGTTAGTGAAGGTCATGATGCTGCACAATGGGGAAAACCTCCTAGTCATGTCTGTGTGTATGTTTATAAACATACTTTGTAGTACAACCATCTATATCAAATCCCAATGCCAGCCATGCTTACTTTCTGCTCCCAAACCTGCTTTCTTCATGTCTCCACCAGGGTAAAAGAATTGTCTTTCCCTTAAGACCTTCAGTGTTTTGGAACTGTGTTTGGGCCCTGTTATCTACTCTTTGTACCATTTTTCTCTGTCCCTCGCTTGCTCCATGTTTGTACCTCTCTTTTCCAAGCTACAATTTTGTGCAACATTTAGCATTTCTTAACCTCAGCAAAATGGACTTTTGGGACCTGATAATTCTTGTGTGCAGGGATGGGGGGGGGGGTATCCCTGTGTATTTTAGGTAGTTCAATCGTTTCTTTGTCCCTCCTCCTCCAACCAGCTGTGACAACTAAAAATGGTCTGGTTGGTTAACCTTCCTGGATAAAGCAATATTTGGATGCATTGTGTACAAGGCTCCAGTATACTTATTCTGTTAATCATCTTTCGCTGACCTTCTGTGGTCCTATTTAACCTTCTCTGTGATAGAAATCTGTGAGCATTTTGATACAAATTTTAAAGCTGTCTAGTCGTGCAACAGATCCCATAAGAGTCCCTCTGTACTTTGGTGGAAGGCCTTTCTTCTTTGTGCACCTTCACACAGTAACACTTCTGTGAATTACAACAGACAGCTCTCTGATTCCCCAGCAAAAGACCCTGTGATTCGCCAGCAAAAGATCCTAGAGCCAAGTGGGTCTTTGCCACCTCTTGCACAGAAAGTGTCTATAAAGAGACAGCTCAATTAGAAAGCCAATTTCTGCATTACATCGATATACTTGGTAAAGGAACCATAGTTTTAAGAAATTAAATATAAAATAAAAACATTGATTTCTTATCCAAAACACTGGTTCCTTTTTTGTTGTTGTTGTTTGTGGTTTTTGCCAATTTTTTAAAATGAGGTTTTGTTTTAGAAGAGTGTTTTAGGGAATATCTTAGCTATTTTCTTTGAAAAATAATGATAAAGCCCTACACTGGTCATTCTCTCCATGTTCTAGTTTTTTGTGCAGTCTTTTTAATGACTGCTGGCCCTTTTGAATTCTGTCACTAGGTCTGGGAAGCCTTTCCTGAAGAAGTTGGCCATTCCATGTCCAGGAAACATTGGATGGCTCACCTCTGTCTTGCTATGGCAGTTCAACTCATGACTTCATAACACAAGTATCTTATTTGGGGGTGTATGTAAGCTGGTCTATTTAATGAACATCCTTCCCCCTCTCCACCTGGGCATGCATTCCTTTATTTTATAGTTGTTCTCTATTCCTGTCATAACAAGCATCATCACTGGTTAGACTACATTTCCTTTCTTTATCCCTTATTTTCTCTCTTCTTTCACTAGACTCCAAGTTCCATGAGGACAGGGTATCTCAGTATGCTTTCTCATTTAGTTTGTTTCCAGCATCTAAGATATTGTATGAGGAACAGTAACTAGTTTTTCAAATAGTAAATTTTATTTTGTGTTGGTTTTCTCTAATGTATTAATATTCATCATAACATCCTGTGAGTTCCTTGAGGATACACGCTCTATCTTATTCATCATTGAATTTCCAATATATTTCATTACTATCATCATCATTGTCATAATTAAGAATATTTAACAAATGGGTACTAAGTATCATTCCATGATCCTTCTTGATGCAATATACTTAATCTTCATCACTTATGAAGTTGGGATTGTATTATTAATACCTTTTGTACAGATTAAGCATCTTCAGCTGAGGGAGAATAAGAATAACTTACATATTTAATAAATATTGTGCACAGTAGGCCTGTGACTTGAGTTCATACAGTAAAGCACCAGAACCCATGCATAGCCATTGTGTAATGAAAGTTAATCAAGGTAAGCTAGTCACTATAAGCCGCAGATATTCTGACATAATTTACTTGGGGGTAGATGGCAATAAAGAAGGAGAAAACAATTATCTTTGTCAGTTAAGACTACAGTGAGGAAATCATAGAGTGGGAAGGGTGTAAACAACAGAAACATATTTTTCTCTGTTCTGGAGCTTGGATGTCTGATGTAGGGGGAAGCATGGTTAGGTTTTGGTGAGTTTTCTTCTAGGCTGCAGTCCACCATTGTTTTATATGTTTTTACAACAAAAGATGGCTGGAGAGCTCACTGGGACCTCATGTAAAGGCTACTAATCCTATTTGGGGGACTCCATTCTTATGACAATCGCTTCCCAAAGTTTCCACCTCCTAACACCATCACACTGGAGTCAGAGTTTGGGGTGTTAATCTGGAAGCAGAGAAAGACACAAACATACTTTTATAGCCATTTCCTATCCATTTCTTTCTATTTCAGCAGATTACCTTATTCTTTCTCCTTTTATTTAATTTTTTGAGGGGGGCTTTTCGTTTACTGGCCTGTAAGTAATTTTCAGTGCTAACAGCTGTAATCATCTTTCTTTCTCTCCTTGCTAAGGCTCTCCAGCACTCACAGAGGACTTCATTTCCTCTGCTCAATATTCTCTGAGTGAAATCATCTTTGGGGCCTTCTTGTAGACATTCTTGCATCACATGTGATGCTCAATCATAGAGCACATTTTGAACCCATTTCCTCTGCTCCAATGAGTTCATTTGAACCTTTAATTCTTATGCACCATTTCCTAAAAATCAGTGGCAACAAGGTAAGATTTTCTCTGTCATAAATTTTCTCATCTGGCCAGAACCTTTTGTCTGTGCTACTCTCAATTTGTCTATGTCTCACCTTTCCCCCCCTTAAATCTATAGGGATACAGCAATTCTTCCAGGCTATAGTTATGTTTACTTTGCTTTAGTATTTCTTCTTTTTTATAAAATTTAGTGATAGATTCTTTCTTAATACCATCCTGTCTCTTGCCTTTCAGGTTCTTTCTTCACTAAATCTGTGATTTTCCTCTTTTACTTGGGTAACCATGCTAGCTTGACTGCATCCTTCTTTTTCACAGTTTCTTTATCTTCCAATAAATCAATTACAGAAACTATAAACTTCTCAACCTCAATGTGCCCATGAAGTTTGGCATATCTTTCCAATTTCTTTCAACTCAAGGTGTCAAAGTGCAGTCTGTATTAATCACTCTGACGCTGCTTCATCTTTAGTCTTACCAAACTTGCTTTCAGTCTCCACTCTACCAGACGCACCCTTTGGAAGGTCACCACAGCCATCTAAAACCTAAGTAAAATCGGTGTTCTCCTATTTTCACCTTTACATTGAATTTAGAACCATAGCCACCTCTCTTTCCTCCTTTAAATAAGTTCCTCCTTTAAATAAGCTTCCTTGTTGCCCACCTTTCTATCCATCCTGTTTCTTTACTAAATGCAAGTCAGTAGATACTTACTTTGGTTTAAATCTGAAATGTCTCCACATGGTTGCATTTCAGTGCTTGGTCTACCGGTGCTATTTTGGGAAGATGTGGAGCCTTTAGAGCATGACCAACAGAAGCAGGTCAGTAGCGGTGAAACTTTGGGGGTTATTGCCCAATTTCTGATTCTAACCACTGTTTGCTTTCTGGTTTGTGGTGATGTCAAGAAACTCTACCACATAAGCTTGCTGCCAAAAATTCTGCCATGCCTTCCCTGCCATAACTGACTGAGACCCTCTGAAACTGTGAATCAAAATAAATCTTCCTTTCCCATAAATTCTTCTCATAATCATACAAAAGCAACTAGTCAACAGCTATAGCCATTCTATATCCTAATTTCCCATTTCCCCAATGAGAGGAGGGAAGGCTGCTATGTATACTTTATCAATCACTATACCTGTGGATAGGGTCTCACTCCCCCTATGGCTCTCTGGTCCTTTCCCTTCTTACATCAGAATCACTAGGATTACATGAATATCAGTCTTAGAAGACAATAAAAATGCCTTCTACTATGTATCGTTCTAAGCTACTAAACTTATCTAGCTAAGGAAGGTAAGAGTCATCCATAGACCTGGTTCTGGCCTCATGGAATTCATGGTGTTAGAACCAAAGCTTTAAGTAGTGAACTGTTCCTCTGCCTTGCTTTGATACTTTGGTATATTATTTCACACTTGGAGTATGCAGATGGGAATATATTTGTCTGGGACAGAACTAATCATTTCTGAGTCCCTTCTTTCAGTCTATCACAACAGCAAAGCACTGGAACACAACACTACTCCGTTGCATAACTCCCTGAACCCTTCCCTTCCTGGTTTCCAGATTCCATCTCATCCTTTTGTCTTTGGATATGCTTGTATCTAAGACTTCAACTAACACTTCAACTATGGTCTCTGCTTGGAAGAATATCAAATCAATGTTAGCTTCATTTTAAAATCAAATTAATAATCTCCTTCAATCTACTCTCAAACTGTCTATATCATGTCATAATTCTTAGTCATTAAATCTAAGATGTAGATATATTTTTTATTTCCTTCTCTTAATTTTGCATGGTCAATAAATTCTGGATATATTTCTTTGAAATATTCAAAGTCACAGCTAACTTTCTTTTGGTTTGTTGATTCCAGATTCTTTATACCTTAGTATTGATACCAGTATCTCTTTACAATGCAAAATTAGATTATTTTTCCAAAGAAGTGCTTTGAATTTGTCACTTTTCTGCTCAGAACACAAATGCACCCTTGCCTCTATTAAATGAACTTCAAATTTTCTTCCCCTGACAGTTAAGCTCTATCCATAGTTTTTAATCAGTATTATCTTTTTCCTAATTTAATATTCGAGTTGTAACTTAAACTGTAGCAATATCAGATCTGTCAATTTTAATATATCAGACAGTCTCCTCCCATTTGAGTATGAACAAGATTTAAACTATAAACTCTACCACTTTAAGCTCTATGACTTTGGGTAAAATATATGACCTCTCTCAGCCTCAGTTTTCTTACCAGTGAAGTAGAAACCATAATGGTTCCTGTCTTAGAGGCCTGTTGTCAGCCGTTGACAATGCATGCACAGCATTAGCACAGTACTTGACACACCAGAAGGACTCATTATCTTTTAATGAGAACATTAATTATAAGCACTTATTGTTCTTTGAACACAATTCATGCTTTCCAATCTGCCCCTTTCTCATGCCTTTTCTCCTCCATTTCTGTTCCTTGAAATCATGCTTTCCCTTGAAGGCTGTGAGAGTCTCCTGCATCCAATAACCTTTAAAGTGGGTTCTCCCTTCTCCTAGATCCTCAGAACAACTCCTCATTACTTTAGGAAGCCAATCACATTGAAAGTTTTCTGTCAACTTTCCATTTCCTCACTTGGTTTAAAGCCCTTGATCCATAGATTATCTGCTGTTCCTCATATCGCCTCTTGTTTTAAAAAAAAAAATCTTGAAATAATGAAGGTTTGATTTCATGTTCTTAAGCAGAACAATAGAAAGTACTAATAAAATAAAACAATAATGGAAGGTAACATGCATTTTGTTGAATTCATCAATGTACTCATCATAGGCCAGACACTGTTAAGCATGCTACCACGTATTAGTCATGATCAAAGATAGAACTGCCTCAGACAGCTTCTCAGTTAATGTAACTTGGGAAAGTATTTTGAAGAGAAGTAATCTCTCACAAGGATTATTTTCTTGGATGTTTCATATATCTTTATTAATCTTTGGCAGCAATGGTAATGGTGACTTAGTGCTTCTTTTAAAGACAACCAGAAAAATACTTAGTTAATTATGTCCTTCAATACAGTGAGACTCTCAAACAAAACAGAACAAAAAACTGAAAAATTTGAACCACCATTGGAAAAATATCATTTTCTTCTAAAAATCAAATTATTGCCAGTCAAATAAACCTGAAGATGCAATTTTATACTTATTTTGTCAATTAAATTACAAATAGATTTAAAAAAAATTTATTATGGTGGCTTAGGTACTATTCACATGCTTTCTGGGAAATTGTAACCTGAGCAAAATATTTGGAAATTTGTGAACAGGTACCTAGAAGTACAAAGGCTGTAATATTTGGGTTGAGATATAATACATGGTTTAATAAATCCATGGAGGGTTAAATTTACAGGTCTGCATATGTCACCACACAATACAACAACAACTAGTTAATTAAATGCCTTAAAAAATAGAAAATAGTATTAATTATGATATTAACGTAATGGATTTTTATGTCTTTCTTAATGTTACTAACTTCAACATTGAATTTATAGGACATGTACCACTCTTTTTGTTTGTGCAGGATGTGAACCTTGTCCTCATCTCTGAAAATTCCATACCTTATAAATTTCATGATAATGCCACATCCCTTCTCCCCAGCCTTCCTTTTAGCTGGGACAGGGACATGTATATCAGATTCACTATTCAAATGTTTTGCAAAGCTTTCACAGGAGTACTAGTGACTCAGAAAGAGGAGTCAGGGAAAGTTTCTCCCTGTGATGGTTGGGGAACAGTGAGTAAGTGATATAGTGGCAGATGGGATACTCCTTTCATTACTTTAATGAGGTACTACAAACTCAGTGTCTAAAAGCATCACAGACTTCTTGTTGTGGAGCTTAGATGAGCACAGTCAAGCTTTAATAGGGCTGGGTGCCCTTTGAAACCTATAGGAAAGAATCATTTCTTGACTCTTCTAGATTCTGATGTGTGCCAGCAATCTTCTGACTTCCTTGACTAAAGACTATATCTCTCTACTCCTTGTCTCTGTTATCCTCCATTTCATTATGTAGACCAGGATGGCCTAAAACTCAGATATCTGCCTGCCTCTGCCTACTGAGAGATAAAAGATACATGACAGTATGCACAGCTCTCTCTACTTCTTGAGAGAATACTAGTCAATATTGTGTCAAGAACTACCTGAGTCGGGGACTACAGAGTTGGCTCAGTGGTTAAGAGCACTTGTTCTTGCAAAAGACACAGGTTCAATTCCCAGCACGTACATGGAGGCTCACCACTTCCTTAGGCACCAGACATGGATGTGTGCACAGGCATACATGCAGATAAAGCATTCATACACATAAAATAAAATACATCTTAAAAAAAAAGAACAGTTTCATCTGCACCTAATTTCAAGTGAAGTCACATTCTGAGGTACTGCTGTTGGGACTTCAACATTCCTTTATGTTGTGGCCACAATGCAATCCATAGCAGATGGCATCTATGGACCTGGGCCCATAAGTCCACTGCAGGCTGCAATGTCACTATTTGGTCTTGGTGGTAGGATGTCCTTACTCTTCATACTATGGCATGTTTGTTTGCCCTCACAAAAATACTAGAAGTGAATTTAACTTATTATCAGTTTTCCTACTTAAATTGAATATACCTCCATTTTTTCCACCAATAATGCTATACAACTTTTAGAAGCATAAAAATATTTGCTACAGCAAATGAAAACACAAACTAGAAGTTGGAATATATTTTATGGCTAGTGCTAATTTTCTTAAAAGGAATGTGAAAACTGGTATTTTAAGAAAGGGGATTCATGTAATTCTTTGATGTAAGAAAGAAAAAGAATCAAGTATCATTGATGATATGGTTAAGAGTACCAGTCACTTATCCAAGCTCTCAAGGAAAAAATTACATCTGAATACTTTCTGCTGTTAGTACCTGACACAGGCATTACAAACAGAACATGCTCAACAGGCAGGTACTTATTGAGCAGTTAAATGATTAACAATTGTTTGAAAAAGCAGGTGTCCTTCAGGTAGCCTTAAAGAATCCATTCTCTCATTCTTCTGTTTACATTTCTAATTTCTAGGCTTTGCCCAGATGGACATCAGTTGATGATTTTTTTCATGCTCTTAAATCCATTTGTGTACTTATTGTTTTTCAGCATGATCTCAATTACATACTAATAGGTGTTAACATTTACTAGCAGTGTAGCTATACAGGGCAATTTATTTTCTTAGGATGACGTGAAAAAAAAAGAATGCTAATTACCACTACATTCTAAGCAATGCCAGTATTAAATATTAGATTCACACCCATTTAAGTGCTGGCTAAAATTTTTAGGGGACAATATAATCTGTATTTCTCAAAGGTTTTTTTTTTTTTTTTTTTAATCAGTAAGAGATTCAACCCTCAAAACTGAAATGTTAAGACTGCTGGGTGGTAGCATGAAATTGAATGCAATGAGCCTGTTTTGGATCACTGCTTAGCTGCTGAGGTCAATAAGACCTTGTTTGTGCATCTGCAGTTTATGCATAAATCTAACAGCATAAACAGATTCTCTAGCCAATTTATATTCTGAACACCAACTCTGCATTTACAAATTGTTTCTGTCTTCTGAAATAGAGTAAGAAAAAGAACAATCTTACTGATTGCACATAGTGTCTCCCAAACAATTTTCTTAAAAATATCAGGACAGCTGTGTTTCACTTCAGAATTCCCTGTCCTCAGATCTGGACATGATCATGTTGTGCTCAAAATATAGAGGCTCCTAAGAAACTCTAGGAAGAGCCTAACAATATTCTCCTTTTCTAGAATACATTCAGGAATGCACACTGGAATTGCTGTTGTGGAGATCTTGAACAACTCAACTGCAACTTCCTCTACTTATTCCTGAAACACTGCACGTTTGTTGAAAAGCAGAAGCGGAATTCTAATTATGACATTATGACACCGCTCCTTATATGTGACTGAGCTGCTCATTTGAGCAGAACTTTGATTCTCTACTATCCACAGCAAATGCCAATGCGTCGGTTTCAAAAGGAAAAGAATGCTTTTGTGTGATGCAGTTCTCTTTCAGTGAAATAGCAGGAAATATACATTTGGAAGAGGTAAAGGGATTAATATTAAATGTTCTGTCTCTACTATAACATAATATTTATTGGGGAGCCTGTCTTTTCTGGTATATGAGAGAGACTTACATTTTAAGTTACATTTTGTGGTCAAATGATAAGTAGAGGTATGGTTTATGCAAAAGATTATCAACAAAAACTCTCAGGTCATCCTATATATAGGAAGCTTCAGCAGGTGTTTGACTCTTACAAGAATATATAAGGTCCATAAATAATGACTCTGGATGCTGAAAAAACAATGGTAGATGATGTTTCTATATATAAATGAGAGTTTATAATTCACAGTAAAGTTTCCTCACCTCATGGCAGGGAGTAAAAATGAGGAAGGAGGATGACAAAATATTCCTCAGAGGCACATTTCCAGTGACCTGAAGAACTCCTTTTAGGCCCCACTTCCTACAGGCTCTACCACCTCCAAAGACTCTAGGGACTAAGACTCTAATACATGAGCATATAGGAACATTCAAGAAAATAATCCCTGTGAGAGATTTCTTCCCTTTAAAATAGTTTCCCAAGTTACATTAACTGAGACGCTGTCTGAGACAGTTCCATCCTCAAGCATGACTAATATGTAGTAGCATGCTTAACAGTGTCTGGCCCATGATATAATAGCTATAGGTATATAGCTATTATATGTGTACATATATATACATATACACATATATACACATACATACACACATATATATTCACTCACTGATGTTCATTACTGCTATATTCACTATAGCCACATGGTTTCCAGCTTCAGTACATGCCACAGACCTCAGCATGATCTCAGGTGTCAGTACAGACCGTGGACATCAACATGACCTTCTACTGAAGCATGGGCCACAGACACTATAATAGCTCTTGGTGGCAGCACAGGCCAAGGATGTCAACATGGTCTCCAGGGCAACACAGGCCATGGACACACCAATATGGTCTCTGGTACCAGCCTGGCCCATGGACATCAACATGGCTTCAAGTTACAGCACGTATCATGGACATCTGGATGGCCCCAGTGGCAGCACAGACCATGGACATCAACCCAGCCTCAGGTGACTATGCAGGCCTCTTATTTCAACATGGCCCCAATAGTAGCACAGCCTACAGACATCAACCTGGCTTCAGGTGGCAGCATAGAACTATGAACATCCCATAGCCTTAGGTGGTCACACAGGGCACAAACATCAACAGGGTCCTGGCTGCAACAGGACAACAGACCCCAACATGGCCTTCAGTGGCAGCCGAGACCATGGACATTCATATACACCTCAGGCTTCAACACGGCCTGGGACAGTGGATAACAGGTACTAACATGACCTCTAGGGACAGTATGGACCACAGAGATCTTTTGAGGAGGTCCAATCCGGAAAATGAACCATTCTTCATTTTGAACATCCTATCATTGTTCAGAGTCAGGGCAGCATGTAAAGGGGCTGAGTCTGTGCAAGCTTCAGGCTGTTGTCCACTACCCTGTCAACCCAACTCAGCAATTACAAGTTCCCTTGTCTACTTCCATTGAGTCTGTGTTTCCTCCTCTCTCTATCACTCACTTACCACTCCATTCTTCCATCTTTCCCACCTTTCCATCTCATATTCATTTGTCATAGTGACAATGGAAACTGCAGTGTGTCACACAGTAGTATATATTTTTTCCCAAACAGCTTTACATGACAATATTCATTGCAATGAGTCATTGGTCTGGTTCAAAGTTTCTGGTTTTTCAAGCACCATAAATACTGGACTGTCAGCAAGACTCATCTTGAAAATCATGCTGTTGCTGAGAGTCAGAGTGATGTTGCAGCTAGGCAGGACATCTGGGGGCAGGTTTCATGCAAGCTCCTGGCTGCCGCACACCTCCCCACCCTTGATATCTGCTGCCTGAGACTTGTCAGGCTCCACCTTTGTGCTTGTTACCTCCAGACAGCACCACTGCGCGCGCGCACACACACACACACACACACACACACATACACACACACACACAACAAAAAAACCCCACACACACCACACACACACACACACACACACACACCTGCCCACCCCTTAGGGTAAGCAGCACACAGCCACCCCAAGTTGACTGTTGTGCTTATAGGCTGCAGACAGTACTGCTGCTCAGCAAGACAAGCAGCATAGGCTGTGGGGGCTCCATGCTGGGGGCTGTTTCTGATGGAGTCCCAGGCTGCCACACGGCTCCCTATCATCAGTGCCGGCAGCCCCTTGGCTCACTGGGCATGACCTTTGTATTTACAGCCTTCTGGCTGAGATGCAGTGGCAAAGGGTATAGAATTGTCATTCTCCACTGTGCAGCTCTGTTCCACCATCTTTCTTTCCAATTTTGTGATTCCACTTTTAAAAGCATCTTCCCATAATGGTCACTGCCATCTTTGTTTCTCCTCAAATAAATCTTTGTTTTTTAAAATAGGAATTCTCCTTCTATACAAGTGCTGTGAACTACACCCCTCAATATACCGCTCCCGAGTTACTCTTGAACTAGAGTAGATCCTTCTGCAATAAGAGATGCACTGGTGTGCTACACTAGAGGTCCTAGACCACTCTTTGCTTTGTCTTGCTCCTGTAAAGTATGCCACCGAAACTAATGGTAAAGTCTAATACTGAGCATGATTTCTATAATGTGTGACTATGACTTTTCTACTTGGTATTTGGGTGTTATCAAAGCATATTTTAATGAGTGAACACTTTCTGTTTTCATTTTCCCCTCTTGGTGACAATCTTTACAAAGTAGCAAGGTGATTGATTCTACATGAAGGTAAGTTGGGAGACTGATGAAGAGCAGATTCGGTGGGTGAGTCCACTGTACTCTGGCTGTCTTTACCACTGCCTCCTTCCCTAATATTGCAGACTGCCGTGTATCCTCAAGGAGTTGTTATGAAGACTAAATGAATACTATAATAAACATAAATGGCAAAAAGACAACTTAAATCTGTGGTAAGTCCTTTCTAAACCACACTCTTATTAATATTAAAGGGAGAGAGAGAGCAGACTGATCTTAGATGAGTGACATTTGCTGGCATGTAAAGAGAAAGGTGGTAACATGAGAAAGCTTTTGTTCTTTACACCTAATTTTATGCTAATGTCTTCTTCATTCTGTTCTTCTTTAGAGAACACAAAATTCTACAGATTTTCACAAAGAACTATACTTACACCTTCTGAAACAGATTTAGTTTTATTTTTCTTTGCTTTGTATGCTTTCTGGAGTTAGCAAACCCAGCTCTACAGATTGCTAACCATTTAAATACGTGTTTTCAAATAAACTTTTTAACAGTTGAATTTAGACTTTCTGGATAGTAAGACATGTCTGCTCCTGGCAGCACTGATTTACTTCAGAGAGGAGGATGGGCATCAAAGACACTCCATATGGAGTTTATCTTTGCCTTGACAAAAATAGTTATTTGGGCAAGAAACTATTCTTGCCTGGACTGCTTGATCAACTTGACATGCAGGACCCATAGGAAGGTGACCACTGAACTTTGCTTGACAAAATGGTCCTTCAGGTTCCTGCTTTGCAGAGGAAACTGCCAGACATTCTACAGGACACAGAGAAAAATGACTGAGAGACTCTAGGCCTGTGGGCTAAAAACAGATGCCCCAACTTTACAAGAGAACTTTGGATGACTGTCCAGGCTGTCAGCTGTCTCTATCTACCCTGCAAGACTCCCGAAAGTTGCTTGTATCCTTCTCCCATTTCTCAGGTAGTATTATATCCTTCTGAGGTCTTTGATGTGGTTAAAGACTAGATGCTTACAAATTTTCCTTAGTTATGATAAAAGATAAGTTAGATATAAAACCTTAAACTCATAAATATAAGATAGATGAATATCTTCTTTAATATTGTAACTGTAATTCTTGCTCGGTAATTGTTTTGTTATATGTAATTTTACTATGTTAAAGTTAAAACCTTCCTTTTTGAAAAAGAAGAAAAGGGGAAGTGCTGTGGATATCACTCTATATAAATAAAACACTGAGTGGCCAGGCAGGAAGTATAGGCAGGACAAGGAGAGAGGAGAATGCTGGGAAGTGGAAGGCTGTGTGAGAGAGACCTGCCAGCCACCACCATGACAAGCAAGATGTAAGGTACCGGTAAGCCACAAGCCACGTGGCTACTTATAGATTGATAGAAATGGGTTAATTTAAGATAGAAGAAGTAGATAACAAGAAGCCTGCCATGGCCATACAGTTTATAAGTAATATAAGTGTCTGAGTGATTATTTTATACGTGGGTTGTGGGACTGCGGGGCTTGGTGGGACCTGGAGAGAAGCTCTCCAGCTACAACTACTGGAGGGAACTGGAGAGATAGCTCAATGATTAAGATTGCTTGCTGCTCTCCTAGAGATCCCATGTTCTGTTTTCAACATCCATGTTGGGCAACTCACAACCACCTGTAACTCCATCTCTGGGGGATTAGACACCTCTGTCGATGCACACATAAATAATAATAAAATAAATCTTTAAAAAATGCTACTAGAACCTAGAAGTGAACTTACAAGTCATAAAACAAGAGGCTAACATATCAGAACCAACTGATTATGACAAGAATGAAAACAAGATTTTAATGTATTAGATACAATTAAACCCATATTAACATAGTTAAAATACCCCTCCCCCACACACACAAAACCTTATCTCTTTAGAGGATAGCCTGCTTTCATGGGGGCATGATGAATATGCCTTCTTTAATTCTATGGTTGTAAATCATGTAAGTATTTTTGTTGTTAAAGTAATTTTTGATTGAGTACTCTGGTTTTCATGAGTAATTCAGGAAATGAATTGCATTTCTGAAAAATCACTCCTAATCACATTGACCCACTCAGAATATGTCAGCACTAGACATATTGCTTTGTCAACCCATCCTCAAAATGTTTTAGTTTACATATTTACTAATATCATTTTTAACTACTTCCTTGAAGACTTATTAAGATCAGCTGATTATATGACCCACATGATGTTAAGAACATTAATGCAATTTTCTCATCAATGCTGCAAATAATTTACTATTTAAGTAATATAATCTTACTATGTTAAAGTTAAAACTTTCCCTTTTAATTAGACAAAAATGGGGAAATGCTGTGGAATAATCCTTTTAGACACTGTGAAGATTTGTCACTCAGACTGGTTTAATTAAAAGCTGATTGGCCAGTGGCCAGGCAGGAATTATAGGTGGGACAACTAAACTAGAAGAATGATAGGAAGGAGAAGGATGGAGTCAGGGGAGATGCCAGCCAGCTGCTGAGGAAGCAGGATGTGTAGAAAATGAGATAACAAGCCATAATCCATGTGGGTATTTATTAACATTTAAGGAGGTCTGGTTACAAGTTGTTATTGGTCAGGAAAAGAACTGAACAAAAGAGATTAGATTCAGGGATTTCATTCTAAAAAGCAAAGGGGGGCTGTAGAAATGATAAAAGGGGTAGATTATTAAATCTACTTTAATCCAAAAGACAACTATTAATCTTAAATATTTTATATTGCTGTGGATTTTAGTTTATTCATACAAATTTAAAGTTGATTTTTTATACTGTATGTATATTTCTACTCTTGTTTAAAGTATTGTGTTTATGCACCTCATTAAAAAACATAATGTGCCAGGCGGTGGTGGCGCATGCCTTTAATCCCAGCACTCGGGAGGCAGAGCCAGGCGGATCTCTGTGAGTTCGAGGTCAGCCTGGTCTACAAAGCAAGATCCAGGACAGGCACCAAAACTACACAGAGAAACCCTGTCTCAAAAAACAAACAAACAAACAAACAAACAAACAAACAAAAACAATATAATGTATAATTAAAAATACAGATTAATAGTCATCTATAATCATCAAACTTGTATTCATGTTAGGTATGTTTTCAAGGTCATGCACAGATATATTTAGGTAGATAGATAGTTGACCTAAAGAATATGGCGTTTAATATGTTTAATAACCTAAGGCTTTTTGAGACAGCAAGACATGTCTGCTCCTGGCACACCAATCTACTTCAGAGAAGATGATGGACATTGAAGAAACTCCATATGCAGTTTGTTTTCTTTATGACAAAAAGCTAGCCATGTGGGCAAAGAAACCTTCCCTCAATTCTGTCCAAATTGGACCAGCATGATGCAAGAAAAACAACTGCCAAACTCTGAGAAGACAAGGTAGAAAAGTCCTTCAGAATTCCCTGCTTTATGGGAAAGTCTGTCAGGTATGCTAGGTCTGTAGGCCAGAGCTGGATGCCCCAGTGTTATAGAGAAACTCTGGGTGACTGTCCAGACAGCCTAATGTCCCTGTCATTAGGTAACATTTCATCCTCCTGGGATCTTTGATGGAGTTGTAGACTAAATAGTTAAACATATTTTCCTTGGTTATGATAGAAAGCAAATTAGGCATAAAACTTTAGACTCACTAAGATAAATAGATAATAGAATATTTTCTCTAATTTTGCCAAGAACAAATAAATTGGATATTGTAACTATAATTCTTACTTGATAACTGTTTTTGTTGTATATAATTTTACTATGTTAAAGTTAAAACCTTCCTTTTTAATTAGACAAAAGGGGGGGAAATGATGTGGATTTTTTTATCCTTCTTTATACTGTGCCAATATATGCTTGGTTTAATAAACAAGCTGAACAGGATAAAGTTCGGTGGGAAAGTCAAAATGAGAATGATGGGATGAGGAAGAGTGGAATCAGAGGAGTCACCAGCCAGATAGAGAATGAGTGAGACACAAAATGGGATAGAGGTAAAAGCCATGAGCCTCAAGGCAGTAAATAGAAATGGGTTAAGTTGTAAGAGATAGTTAGTAACAAGCCTGAGCTACTGGCCTAGCATTTATAAGTTTCTGTGTTGGTTATTTGGGAGCAGGTGGTCAGAACAGGAAAACTCCACCTACATACAGGTGCCCTAGAATGTTCTTCAATTGCAAATTTTGCAAAGAAGAATGAAGTTCTTATGTTTTTTTAATTCTACCTATCTTAGGATACTGCCTTTGGCCACAAAATCAATGACTCCCTACTTTCTTCATTTTATTTTGCAGTCAGTATCCAAGGACATTTGAAAAGAGGTGCTCTCATGCAGTGACAATGACATCTACATTTTCTTCTATAGAAAAAATTGTTCAATATAGTCACGGCTCTAAAGCCAGAAAACCTGGGTCTGAGTCTGACCATATAACTATTGGCATGCTATTCATCCTTTTGGGGCATTAATTCATATATTAACAAAATAGGGTGATTTTGTGAAATGATAGGAATTATATCATTTTTTAACACACACAGGATAGACAATGTGTATTAGTTAACTCTTTGACTTTTTCTTGGATGACAGCTGCTAATGTAGGTTCCAAAACTATTCCCTGAACATTTTCAATGCAGTCTGTATTCATAGTGCTTGTTCTATTTCCTGAAAAGATATTCACTGGTTCAGATCCATGATTTTTAGACTCTCAGTCTATTCCTGACAAATAGAAATATACTTGCAGCACAACTACAGCTCCACTCATCCATGTCCCAGCTCACTAGGATGTCCTTAACCAACTGGGTTGGTACAGAGCAGCTGGGTTATTAATGGAACACTCTCCATTAGAATGAATGACTAAAACTTGACAGCACATTTGTGAAAAGGTGTGAGATGCTGTCTAGAGGATGATGTAGGAGTCTTTTAGGCAGATATATTCAAAAAACAACTTACTCTGAATTTGAATTGTAGCACTTACATCTTGCCTATTTAACACTGGAAAATTTTATAGCCTCTTTAAGGCTTCCATTTCCTGGTTCATAAAATAAGAAGAATAAATCCTGTATTTAACATCATTATAAGCATTAAACAGGGTTATAGGAATAGAATGCTCCTGACTAAGGGTCTAACACAAAATAAGTAATTTATTAATATGTATTAAATACCATTTTTCTCCAACATATTCATGCTTTAGATATTATGCTTTGTTCTAAAGTTCTAAAATCAAAATTTATAATTTAAAGGTTATCAGGAAGATAATAACTGAGAAGCAGTATGATGTTATGATTAAACATAGACTTGATGCTATAGATCTGAATTTGGAATCCACCATTATTACTATGTGATTTTTGCATAGTTTAACCCTTTTCCTTTTGCCTTGGTTTATAAAACACAGGTTGTCATCTACTTCACCAGATCATTGGAAGGATAAAAAGAGAAATTTTATGTAAAACATTTTAAAGATACCAAGCATATATCTGCATATTATCTGCCATTCTCTCAGTAATATCTGGATCTTTTGTATACTTTGACAGTCACTGGAAAAATAAATAGTAAATGTATTACTAAGTCAGCACTGAAAAAGTTTTATTTCTACCCAGTAACACATCATTAATGAATAAAAATATATAAGTTTTGGATGGCAGAGACAGAAGGTAGGGAAGGAAGAATGACTATATTAAACTTGCATCATTTGTCTTACAATTTCTGCCTCAGTTCTGGTCCCTCTCTTGGGCAGAGGGGTGATGAGTAAGATTTAATGCTATGAGTTAGAGTTGAAAGTCACTGACTGGTTCAAAAGCCAGATGTTACCTCTCAATTTACTGCCTCTAAAATATGCCTGGCATTTTTCAAAAATTCCACTCTATTAAAAATGGATCTTTTATGAAACCATTATTAGTCTCTAATGAATCATGTAAACATTGAAAAACATTGCTTCATTTGGCTAAAATTCTAACCCCAGAGACATTTAATGAAATGCATTATATTTACATTTATATTACATACATACATACATACATCTATCTATCTCTCTCTCTCTCTCTCTCTCTCTCTCTCTATATATATATATATATATATATATATATATATATATATATATTTTTCCACAAAAGGTGTGGAAAGGTCAGATATGCCTGTAAGTGATTCTAGAAAGTTAATTGTTTAACCATTGAACATGTAGACCAAGTCACTAAATACTCCTCTGTGAGGTAGAATTCTATTACTTGTGTAGGATAGGGCTTGGCACCATAAGTATTTTTCTTGTGACCTGTATCATCTTTGTCACAATCTGCAAATTAAAGACAATGCACAGATCAATGAATGAGCATAAGTAGTCATCTAAAATACTCACTGATTGTAATCTTTCTTGATCACTTTTTTTTGTTTCTTATGTAAATGTTAGTGTGGCCTGATGCTGGATAATTCCTTTTCCTTCTCAGTGTTTCACACCCACTCAATGTCTGTAGAGAGCTATTGTGACCGCCCATGGATGACTGTACAGCAAAGCTGAGCATTCTTTGCTACTTTCATCTTTGCTCCTAAGTTCTATTGCTCTCTTAATAGTTTTTATTACTGTTTAACTCATTGGATTCACTTTTTAATATTCTGAACTTTTTCAAGTTCACACTTGAGCCACCAAATAGCAGCAAGAATGAACATGTTTTCTTGCTGTTTTCAGAATAGATCTAGTTTGTTTTGGCTGGTGTGTTCTCAATATTCTTTTCTAAATTGAATTTTTGAAACATTATCTAGCACTGGAAACCATTTCTTTCCTTAAATTAAATTTCAGTTTAGAATTTCTGCTTTTTTTCTTCAAATCCCAAGTTATGCAAAAGGTTATGCTCATATTTTGCCCCTCTCTCTGTTGGTCTTTGTTCTTCTTTGTTTGGTAAATACAAATTATTTCCTGGCCTTATGAACACTACTGAAATTGATTTGACTATTTTCATTTTGTAAAAACATGGGCTTAAACATTTTTTTTTAATTCCAGTCATTGTTTACAAGACTAATATTAAATAGCTACAGCTTCTGAAAAATTCACAAAATAGCATTTTCTCTCTTTTTATTTTTTGGAAATAATCACACATATTTTTATAAATTAATTTTGCATAACTATCAGGAATGGGCCCTGAATAATAATGTTCTGCTGTGCTTAAAGTTTGTGGATGAGGATCTAACACATCAATCTCCATGCTATTACCTATCACTCTTCAGAGAACAGTTTAATGACCACTTGTCACCAGGATAGCTAACCTTGTGTGTGCATGTGTGCATGTTCATGTGTATATGCGTATTTGAGTATGAAGATGTATATACATATGTACAGGAATGTGAAGGCCAGAGGTCAATATTGTTTTTCTCTCTTGTTGTTCACCTTATTTGTGTGTGTGTGTGTGTGTGTGTGTGTGTGTGTGTGTGTGTGTGTGATATGCATTGCTGGCCACAGGATACATGTGAGGTCAGAGGACAGCTTTCAGGCGTTAAGTGTGGGTTCCAGGGGTTGAACTCAAGTCATCAGGTTTGTTCAGCAAGTGACCTTAGCCATTCATTTGTGTGACTGCCCTCACCCTCCATCACCATTAGTGCTCTGCTTACTGGCTACATGTGGTGAGCAGCTTTTCTCCACCATCCCCTTCTTCCACCGTATTTCTTCAGTTTTGCTTACCGTGGCCCTAAACACAGTGCAGAGGAGCCAGTGAAAATGGCTAACACAGTGAAAACATGATCCACAATGAGTCCTTTCTCCTTTAAATTGCCTTTTTCAGGTCATAACAGAGAAAAGTCACTAACATGGCCCCTGACAAGAGAAAGGAGAAATAACACGACAGCCACTCTCAAGACAATTTTCAGGGTAGAACATTCTACTTCATGGTAGAATGAAGTCTTGTGGATTCCTCTTTACCTGGCAAACCAGAAAATTTCATACTTTTGTTACTTCTACAGGAGTCCAGTGTAAGAGTCAAATACAATTTATAGCTTTAAATTACTTCCAGCAATGTAATGAGGCACTTATTGAGAGTTCACTAAACCTGGACAGATAGTGGTTGTCTGCACCAAGGGGGCACTTATAACAATAATTCTAGAGGATATATAATTTTTAAAAGTCAGCCAGTTTTTATGTAAGACTGAAAACGATGGAGGCTGGAAAGTTTAAGGTGAGAAATATGAGTAAAATCTTTGAAATACTTGTGATTTGTGCAAAAAAGACAAGCAAAAATTGAGACAATGTAAGGATAGCAAGAGTTTTTGAGTTTGGCTGAGTAGAAAGAACATTGTCTTGGGAGCCACATTTCTAGACGTTTTTCATTTATTATTTGTGTAATTTGGTTAAAAAATAAAGTAATAGGTAATATAAAACTGGAACTATGAGATGGAATTACTGACCAACTATGGAACCTTAGAGTGGCCCATGTAAAATATTTGATTCTTTTTTCCCAGCAAAATGGCAGCCAAAAGATTTACCGTTATGCATTACCTTAAGAATATGCCTCTAGAAAGTTGATATAATTTATCTACCAGATGGGATTCTATGGTATCCTTTATGTTTTGAGAACAATCTATGAAATTCATTTACAGCTTCAGTATATTTTGTGACGGACTGTTTTCAAATACTTCTCATATCCATTATTACAGATCTGAGAGAATGCATGTTCTCTTCTTTAAATTAATGTCCCTCAGCCCTGAGTGACTGACTGCTAAGAGACATACACCTGCAAAATTCTTGGCAGATCAAGTCAATTCTGTCAGAGTCTTTAGTCAGCCCTCTAACTCGACCCTTTGGAGCCACTCCAAAGTAAAATAATTGCCTTAAGAACAAAGGAGCATAATGTATTTCTAGGTAATTTACCCTGGTCTCTTCTAGTAATAGGCTAGATATGAAAAAAATCTTATGAAATATAATAAATTATAAATCAGTGTCTTAAATTACTCAGTGAAATTACAATTACATTCATTATAATTTTTCCTAATTGCATATTGTCATAACCTATGACTGTACCAGGGGCTGATTCATTTGGGAATTGTAATGTCAAGAAAGTAAGAGGATGTCAGGGGTAGCAGCCAGCTCATGGAAACACCACCTTCCAGAGACTCACACGGAAAAGCGTCTCCCTCCACTACCATGCCGCCTTTCAGCAGGATACAGAGACTTCTGAAAACCAATGTTTATACTTGAGCATGGTTATATAAACCCTGTCATTAAAAAGAAAGCTGGCCATGTTTAAATAGCTACAATGTATCTGAACCTGTACTATACTCTCCAGAGAACATAGCAAATAAAGCCTGATTTTCTACCCCAGGAAACTATGGTCTGCAAGGGAGAAAACCAGGTAAACAAATCAGCCAAACTGTAATAGGAACAGGTTGATTCACTGGAACTAGTTAGGGGGCAGGAAGGCTTCAGGGGATGCTTCCCAAAGGAGGTGACAGCAGAGCTTTTCTGAAGAAGAACAGAGTATGTGAGGGGTGGCCTGTGGTGGCTTACCAGGAAGCTGGAATAGCTGTAATGGTGAAAACATACAAGAGGACTTGGTCTTGTACTCTTTATTTATGTCTGGGAGATACTCTGAAGTTGTCCAATTTCTCTGTGTCTTACTTTTCCTTTCTGCAAAATTAACACAAGATAGATGTGAAAACTGAATGGGAAACTCATATAAAACAGCTTTGTAAACTGTAAAGCATTAGACATTTTAGTTTCTTCTTTTGCTGAGATGGTTTTCCATCTGTTCTCTAATTTGTCCTGGTTCCATGAAAAGTGGCCCCCAAAATCTACATATTACATGAAGAAAAGTATCTAGGTGGAGCAGAACTAATTACTAACTTGGGTAAGATTCCATCTTCATGTAAAATACCCATTTCTCATATAAGAAATGACCGTGAAAGCCATGCCTGACCTTTGAAGCTCTGCCCTCTATTCTTCACACACTTCACATGGAAGATAAGACAGAGCTGCTTCCCAAGGGGAGGGGCCTGGCATGGAGTGAGTGGAAAGTGTGCTGTGAATCTTGTACACAAGACAATGCAGACACACTTAGTTCATCAGGTCACACTACACCCAACTGCTGATAAAACCTAGGAGAACTTGGTATAGTTGTGATCTTTATGTTCAAAAAAAGTTGTAGACAAATTGGAGAGGCCAAAAATAATGAGAGATAGATACATATGTAGGTAGATAGATAGACAATAGATAGATGATAGATAGATGATAGATAATAGATAGATAGATGACAGAGGTTAAATTAAACTAAAATTAAAATAAGATGTATTTAATTGTTTTGTTAGTTTCTTGTCTTACATGACAAACAAGACTAAGGCTCCCTATCTGGAGGGACACTGAAGTGGTTCTGTTATTTCCCATCTCCACAGTTCTAAAAGCCTCTGCTTACACTGCCATTTGTCTAATAGAATGCTCATTTGCAGATTCCCACTCTTTCATCATAGGCCCAGTCTACTGTGACTCCTTTTGAAAACACACACTCCTTGCTTCTGTTCCAGTGGTTATACCCTTTCTACCTTTCTTGTAGCAGGTACTTGGTAAGCATGAGTTGAAGACATGGGCCACTGAAGGTAAGGAGTGTGCCTTCTTCTGACACCCTATGCTGTGAGCATTCCCGGAGAGACTGCTCCCAGATAAGGAGAAGTATGAGGTGTGCCTGGAAAAACCTGCAGAGGAATGGAGATGGCATGGTTGAAGTCCTCTTAACCAAATTTACATGTTTTCCCTATGCTTTATTCTGCAAACATGGCCATGAATTTACAGGAATGTCACAGGGATCTTAGGTTTTCTTAGGTGGTGTGGTCAAAGGACAAGAATAAAATACAACTTAATCTATTTTCAATCAAACTAAAAAACTAATTTAGTTTTTTAAAAGAAAATTTAGAAATTAAAACAACTGTGGTGAATTAATTGGGGCTAGAGAGATGGCTGAGTGGTTAAGAGCACTTGATGCTCTTCCAGAGGACTGAAATTCTGTCCCCAGCATCCACACCAGGTGTCTCTTCTACACCCTTAACTCCAGCTCTGGGTATCTGACACACTCTTCTGGCCTCTCACATGGTGCACATACTCACATACAGATGCATAAATAAAAATAATCAGATATAATCTTTTTAGAAGAAATATAGCGAATTGATGAAACCCAGCAAATAGTAACAACACTCTTTACACTTGAGGCTACAGCTATGAAGTGTTTTTTAAGATAAATATATCACATAACACAAAATTATATTCCATAATTTTCATCTGAAAGTGTCTGTGTACTTTATTTATTAATAATTATCATTTATTAATTATTTTAGTTACATATATTCTAATTCTGTAAGAATATTTTTTATAAACAAGTACTTTTTCACATTTGTCCTTATTTTCAGTCTTCTCTGTTTTCTGGCCTTTCATAAGAATTTCTTAGGTATATTAATTTGGTGTTTTTAACTTAATTGATTAAATAACACAACAAAACATTTAAGAAAATTAGTGAACATTTTTCATATTCCCTTTTCTATTTGAGTTTTTGCTCTCTATTTCTTGACAAACACTAGTGAGAGTTGATAAAAGGCGTGAAGGGGAGAAAAGAGGACAGTGTTGGTGTCCCTAAGATGAACCCTTATGATCCTGCAGGTTCTCCCTGTGCAGAACCAGGAGTCACAGCATTTTAGCTCCAACCTCATGGCCACACCCTTTACTGTCAGCCTGTTAGCCGGCCTCTTACAAAATGTCTTTGTATCTCACCATAACCATCGCAGTACCACGGCTGTTGTATGTCGTCTTGAGTACCTCTGCTTGACCTTTCTGGCCTAGATATGGGTCCTTGGCAACCATTTTGCAGTATTCCTAACATAAGGCAGATGATCAGAACAGCAGAGAAAGAGAGGGAGGGACAAAGAGAGAGAAGGAGGGAGGGAGAGAGAGAAAGGGGGAGGAGGAAGGCTATCTCTTAGTATGGAGAACTTCCATCACATGTGAGTACCCAAGAAAAAGTATGTTTCCCACAATGTGAACCCAAGGACAGGAAAACCTCTCTGCAGAGAGAAAGGGATAAAAAGGAGGAGGCATGGTGAGTTCGAACATTCCTGCCTCTGGCTCCACCTGCCTTCTTGCACTGGGCAATGGTGTACCATCTTCTGGGCTGAGGCTTACTTGTCTATTCCTGACATTCACAGTCTGAGAACTCTCACTACTGCACATTCAGACAGAGGAAAGCTCTATTTCTGAGAGTGTGGTAAGATCTAAAGCCAGCTGAATAGCACAAAGCTTTAGAAAGTAAAGAGTAAATGTCATTATGACTTCATCCATAATGATTTTGTTATGAAGCCCTCTGATATTCTAGAAAACTCCAAGCTAAAAAAGTCTATTTGCATAAAGTATTGGATTTTTGGGAAATCACAGACACTGAGAACAATACAGAAGAAAGTCAGTGTCTCTGTGGGAAGAAATTTGTTTCAACTTGTTGCACAATTACTCCCACGTTTCCTCCCACTGCCTCTCCTGTCAGTCAGTGAGTCCTTCCACTAACCAAGGACATAAGAACTGAGGAGAGTGTCTGTGGTAGGAGGGAGCGGAGAAGGCAGTCTGAGAGTAGGTGGCAAAGAAACTGGCTGTCAGCTTCAGAAAAAGATAATAAACCTTTTTTGCTTATAATGCTGCAAGTGACGCTAAGTGGCAAACTGGAAAAGGTGCAGAGTATGTGCACTTGGGATTTGGAAAGTGATGAGCAGCCAGGAGCCAGGGCCACAGTGACAACCAAACTTCTCTGAGATGATGAACCACAGGTGGAGTTTTTCAAATGCCTGTAGGTACAGGCATTTGCAGGTACAGGCATTTGGAGAAAAGTTCAATGAATTGAAAACCTTCCATGTTAATTACGTTACATTGAGTCTTGCTTTAGCAAACTATCCAATACCTAATAATTACAAGCTCTTCTGTGGATCAGATCTTTAGAATCCCCCTTATTTTGTGCCTTTCATGGCAGTGAGGCATATAGCTGTGGAGTAATTGTGGAATTAAAATTAGCTCATTGGGCATGAACAAGTTATAACATATGGCAATGTTGATCCTTGGGAAATTATAGCTAGTGATTATAGCTAACTAATCTCAATAGCCTCATAAGATCCAGCATAATTAAAAAGGGAATATAAAATCAATAACAACATTAAAGTATATATTTAGGCTTTTATGTACAATACTTCACAAAAATTAATTCTGATAAAAATGAATGTGATCTGGAAAGCTAACAATAGTTTAAAATGTGTTCACAGAGGATTTCTTTTCCCTTTTTAGAAATTATTTATTTTTGAGTATTATAAAAGTATCTCAAGAAAAACTTTAGCGTATAAAAAGAAAGTCAAAATTACTAAAATTCTATCACAATGCTTATTGTTGATAATTTTCTGAGACTACTTTTCTGGATTTGTTGGTTTGATAATTTGAAGAACAGAATAGAATTACATATACTATTCCATGGGACCTTGTTAGAAATGCATGATATTCATTCTCATTTTTTAGATTATCTTTTCATTTTCTTATTGATATCCTTTGAGGCATGTACATTTTAACTTTGATGAAGTCAAATTTCTCTATTTTGTTGTTTGTATTTTTGACATTATATTAAAAAACATTCTCTTAGCTTGCTTTAGAGTCTTCCTGGATTAAGGATGATATCACCAGCCAATCTTTATACGTATCATTTATTAAGTTTGAGGAAATTCCATGGTGTTAATTTGGTGTGAGAATGAGTGTGTACGTGTATGTGAGTGTTATGCTAAATGGGTATTATACTTTGTCAAATGCTTTTCCTGTGTCTATTGGATGTAGTTATGACATTTTTGTCTTTTATTCTATGAATATGGTACTTAGTATATTGATTTCCTGATGTCTAGCAGACCTCACATTTCTGAGACGAATTCCATTTCTTCATGGATTATGTGATCATTTGGTATGTGACTTTACTCAGTTGGTAGTCTTTTGCTGGTGGTTTTGTGTCTATGTTTATAAAGAATGCTGTCTTGTGCTTTTTTTCTTTTGATTTTTCTATTAGGCCAAGACTGGTCTTATAGAGTAACTTGGGAGCTTCCTGTTTCTTTTCTATTGTTTAGGGAGTTTGTGAAAGGCTGGCATGGCATTCTTTTTTCTTTGGCCCTTTGATTCTTCTGCCCCATTGGCCTTAACAGTTTCTGGAGAAAGGAAGCTGATTTACTAGAGATCCCTCAAATATGCTGGGCTGACTTTTCTTGACATGCTAAGGTCTCCTTTTCTCTTCCAATAGCCTGACTGTGTGTCTAGGTAGAGCGTATGAACTTGTCTTATTCTTCTTGTGTGTTTAGATCTATGATTTTCATCTAATTTGAGGAAGTTCTGTAATCGGTATTTTTCGACTGCTTCTTCTGTCCCCTTCTCTCTTCACTCACCCCTCTCATTCTAGCACACCACCATTCCTCTTCTGATGTACTTGATCTTAGCACACCACTGTGCATATTCTAATTTACATAACGATACTCAAAGGCCTCCAAGGAAACACTGTGCATATGCTAATGTATTTGATGATACTCAGAGGCCTCCAGGGTACCACCGTGCATATTCTGATGTACTTGACAATACTGAGTACTGCTTATTTTATTCTGTTTTCCTTTCTGTTGTGCCACCTAGATAACCATGACTCACCCTTCTTTAGTGTTACTGGTCTTTTCTTCTGCCAGCTCAAATCTGCTTTTAAATCTCTCTAGTAAAATTTTCATTTCAGTTTTCAGACTTTTCAATTCCTGAATTTTTGGTCATCTATTTTTATAGTTTATTATGTTAATGTATTGGGATTCTTTATTTGACAAGACAAAATTGGTTCATATTTTCCTTTGATTCTTTTTGACATGGATTCTTTTGGTTATTTAGACGTATTTGTAACAGCCGATTTAAATCCTTTATATAGTAAATCTAACACAACAGCTCCCTCATAACTGGACCCTATTTACAACTTTTATAAACTATAGTAACCTACTTCTTTGTGTTTCTTGTAACATTTTTTATTGAAGTTGAAAATTTAGGTAATCTAATGGGAAACTTTGTAAATCAAACCCTTCCCACTACATCTTGTCTTTATGTTGTCCTTTTTGTTTTGTTTTGTTTCTATTGTTCAAGTTTGTTTAGTGACATTTCCCAGAACAACGCTGGAAAAACTGATCTCTAGGTTGTATTCAGCTAAGGAAATTTCTCTTCAAATATCCTAGTGGCCTGTTACTGGCTGAACAAACCATGTGTGCTGTCTTGTACTGATTCTCCCTTCCTTTGCTAAGGGCTCTGTGTGTGTGGCAGGGCATATGCAATGCTCCAGCAGTTTCCAGCTCTGCCTCAGTGCCTTCAAGTCCTGCTTAGGGGAGACTCAAGTCACTCAGAGATGAGAAAGTAGGATATCTCTGGTATTTTCTGAGTGTGAACACAGCCTTGCCCATGCTCATGACTTTCTAGATTGCCAGGAATACAGATCAGCTTTCCCTAACTTCTTTTGGTATTTTCTCTGATATATCTTGCTCTGCATTTCAGTCAAGCCCTCACATTCCTGTGATGTTAAATAATTGCTGGTTTTTGTTTTCAAAAACTTGCTAGGTATAGTGAGCTTCCTACAATAGGTGCCAAGTATGATAATAACAATGCTCTGAGGATGGGGCTTTTCTAGAGAACTGTAGGCACATCATCAAATAATGACAATGCTCTGAGGATGGGGCTTTTCAAGAGCCTTCTAAAGCTGTCAACTCTGGTGGCCACTGTGCTGGTGTTTTTCAGCTACCACAGTAGTGAGTCTGCCATCCAGGTCGTACACGCATAGACACACACACACACAGATGGGAGGACAAGAACAAATGACACACAGATCACTGGTTCTCTCTGATGTTCAGCTTTTTAAAAAAATGTTTCTCAGATTTTATACTTTTTAATTAAGATTTTAAAAGTTTATTTTCATGGCTTCTGCCAGCATTCTCCTAACTTCTCTGGAGACATAATTTGGGGATATCCTTACTTGCCATTCTGAAAATGCTTCTTTTTTTCAGACTTTAAAAAATAACTACTTAAATATATTTCTATATTAATAAACAAAATGTGTCAATGGACTCATTCATCTACTATTATAATTACAATAACAGATTATAATATAATTGTATCATAGCATTGTGCAAGATGCCCTCTCTACTTCTTGACTGACTGACTGACTGACTGACTGAATGAATGAATGAATGAATGAATGATTATCCATGTTCTCAGGGAGCTCAGATACCACCAGGAGGGGCAGGTTGGCTGCCTACCAAGATGCTGTCTAGAGAGGTAATCATTGTCTCTATGATTTTACTCTGGTGCCAAGTCTGGCCTTCAGCTTTTGCAGACTCAGCTAAAACCCATCTGTCACAGCCTAAGTGGGGCCATATCTCTGAGACACTTTCTCATTCACTCAGAGCATATAGGTCAGAATACTGACTGACTAATTCATGATAAGAATGACAAATGAGGACCATAATCATCATATCAGCATGTCTACTGTCCTTGATGTAGGAAAGCCTGTAAGACACTTTCAAGAACTTTCTAGGCCAAATACAGAAACAAAAATTGCTATTAAACCCCAGTATTATAATAAGGCCCAACTGTCTATTAAGTTCTTAACTTCCGTATGTTCCCCCTGAGATAGGAGACTGGAAACAATGGAGAAGTTATCTTACCATCTATTATCTCAGGCTCTTCATACCTGGAAGGAGAGTGTGGGGGATAAAGGGAATCAGCACCTTGGTTCTTTCATTTCATGTCTCCTTTAGCTGAGAGATCTGGAAGCAGAGATCCACGGCTAGGCCCCGGGTGGAGTTCCGGGAGTGCAATTAGCGAGAATGAGGAGGGTCTATATGAGCGAGAATTATTGAGACCAAGGTTGGATAAAGCACAGGGACAAATAGCCAAATGAATGGAAACGCATGAACTATGAACCAATGGCTGAGGGGCCCCCAACTGGATCAGGGCCTCTGAATGGGTGAGACAGTTGATTGGCTTGATCTGTTTGGGAGACATCCAGGCAGCGGGACTGGGTCCAGTGCTCATTGCATGAGTTGGCTGTTCGAAACCTGGGGCTTATGCAGGGTCGCTTGGCTCGGCCTGGGAGGAGGGGAATGGCCCTGCCTGGACTAAGACTACCAGGTTGATCTCAGTCCTCGGGGGAGGCTTTGCCCTGGAGGAGGTGGGAATGGGGGGGGTGGGCTGGAGGGAAGGGGAGGGGGGCGGGACGGGGGAGAACAAGGGAATTCGTGGCTGATATGTAGAACTGAATGGTATTGTAAAATAAAATTAAATTAAAAAAATAGCCTTTGTTTAGAAGAGAGAGCCTCACTAGAAGCTAGGCTGGCACAGTATCTCCTGTGGAAGGAGGAAGGCTGATGCTTTCCATGAAAAATGAGTAGTTTGACCTGCTAAGACATCCTTTCTTTGATGCTAAGAACGATGGAAAGGGGACAGGTATTCCAAGAGCGTTTCCAAAAGGCACAGGCCTGTGTCTCCCTCTCAGGTGAATGGACATTCAGCACCAGTCTGCTCAGATGTGCCACTTTTTCAAATGTCCCACTCTAGGTATGAAAGAGAAAGTCAAGAAACTAAAAAGCAGAGGCCCAACCTCTTTTGACTAAAGATCATGTAGGAGTCCTCATTATAAAACATGACTGAACTTTCATTTCTTAAACCTCTCCTTGCCCATGATGCTGTGATGTCTCCATCCTATAAAGTTTGGGTGGATCTGGCCAGGGTCCTCCTTGTTGATGTCTTTATGTGTACAGGCTGGTCCTGGACAGAACCCCTCACATCAACCTCACAGCCAGATGCCTTCTCAGAGTCATCACAGTGTTCAGGCAACAGCTCACCTTACCACCAACTTTTATAGTTATACAATTTTTTATTGAACTAGCTAGGTGATATTTTATACCAAGATTACACAAAAATACTCCAGATTCTCCTCTTTTTCTGTTTCCCAGTGAACATTCTTCTAGCTCCCATTAGTTCTGAAATCTTGCATTTCTTCTCCCCGTTCCTGGAGTTAATAACAATTTCTGACAAGCCTGTTCACAGCTCTTACTCCCACCTTCGATGTTCCTTAGCGGCTGCTTTTCATTTCCCCAATCAACACCGTTGTCCTCTACTTAACTTATTCTCCTGACCACTCTGCTCCAATTTTTCAGTGTTTTTCTTATTTTCATTTCTTCCACCTGTGCAGGTTGCAGATAAAACAGGCAAAAGTCAGTAACTAGCACATCCAGATTCACAAGCCACTCTGTTCCTCTGAAATAAGGCCATTGCTCGAGTCAGACTGCTTATGGTATGTGCTGGAATATTTCCATGAGGCATACAAGGAGCAAGCTCCATTGACCACCAAGATTCAAAAATTACCTTTAATGGGTGTTCACAAGACCCTCTCCACTCCCTCCTGACAAAACAAAGAAAGGGAGAAGAGAGTACCACAGCTTTCTCATTAGTTTGTAGTCTTCCCCACCTTCTGTTTAAAAGAGGACAAGAATCTGTTATCTTACTTTTGGACTTCAAGTTCTTGTAATGGATTTGTGTGAAAATATCTCTTACATTCAAAGAGACAGGAATTTTTGCTGGGCCTCAAAACCATATTAATAATACATGTGGAGGTCCCTTAAGATTTAGCCTGATGTCTTTCTGTGTACTGAGGCTATTTGTTTAACCTGCCTTTAAGAGGACACTATAACCAACCAATTTGCCCTGGATTTCCTATTTAGTCAGTGTTTACAACCTAAGCTAAGGTGCTGCTGTAATCATAAATTATGTATTATTCC
>CABHPR010151026.1:0-15914 GCA_902168415.1 Peromyscus melanophrys | reverse complement strand
CATAGCATGACTATGGGGATCTGTATGGTGCATGGTATCTCCACACATGTATACACATGGATTGATCAAATCAAGACACTAGCAATCCCCTCTCCTTGTGTTACTCTGTGTTTCCAGCCTTTGAATGCCTAACTTTTAGTTTTCATAAAACATACAACAGGTTGTTGTGAAAAATCACCACCTCCTGTGCTGTGGAAGCCCAGAGCCCTCCTTTCCGGCTGCTGTGGAAGCCCAGAGCCTACCACTTCTGGCTTAAACCTCTCTTCTATTGAAGGCAGCAACTGTGGATCTTCTCTGAACCCCCCCGATCAATTCGCCGATGTCCCTGTCCCCAACCACTCCTCCCCCTCCACTCTCTGGGCATCAGTTGCACAGCCAGCCCCATGTCCTCTGCACATGACTGGAAGGAAGGTTCCTCTCCCTCTGCTGCTCCCCACAACCGCTCCCCTCACCCCAGACTCTCTTCTTATTTTGACAACTCCCAGCTCCTCATGATTTTTTTTAACTGCCTGCCATGGTTATTCAATTCAATAACACTATGCCTTTAGTTTCTGCCCTAGAAGATTATTTAACAGAGAATGACTGCTGGTTTCCCTGGTATATCTGCCCCTAGATCCATTGCTCCTCCCCTCCCCTGGCCCACTCTGTAGCTTTAGGCTGAGCCCTGTGGTCAGAGTCCCTGGCTTCCCTGGTTTGTTTTACTTTCTGGCTTTGGCAGAAGCCAAACCTTTGGGAAGCCCTGAGTGACTGGAAAGGCATGAGGGGGACCTGTCTTATGGGCACCTTCACCAGGGCTGGCTGTGTCTTCCTCTCACACTTGCTTTGTCTTTGTTCCATGGCCCCAGTCTTCATCAGCTTCTCCTTTCCTGGCCCCATATCTGCACCCTGACAGCATCACCTCTCTTTGGCTCCTCTGATGTCTGCTGCTGCTAACTTCCAGATTCAGATTCCTTCAGCACCCCAGACATCTCAGCACGTCCACTAGCCACGGAAGAACCAGTTCCCTGTATTCAATTCTCTGCTCCATAGACTCAGAATATTTCTCTTTCTGGTTGAGCCCTTTCCCACACAGAATATATCTCAAATTGTAGATTATTGGGTTGGACATGTAGTTCAGTGGTGGAACACTTGCTTAGCACAGGTGAGGTCATGGGTTCAGTCCCTAGCACTGCTCCTCCCCACCTACAAATGTGGGTTGTTGTGACAGTTAATGTTGTCAGCTTGACAGAATCTAGGATCACTTGGGAAATGGACCTCTGGGCACACCTGTGGGGAATTATCCTGGCTATTTACACTGATATGGGAAGCCCATCTTAATTGTGTGTGGGAGTACTTCCTAGGTAGGGGATCCTGAACTATATATTGGAGCTAGGAGCTGAGCACAGCCATGCATTTATTCCTCTCTGCTTCCTGATTGTGGATGTTATGTGATGTGCAGCCTGGCCTACAGCATGGTGTGCAGCATGGTGTGTGGCATGATGTGCAGCATGATGGACTGCACCTGGAGCTGTGGGCCAGAATAAACCATTTCCCATTTGAGCTGCTTTTGACAGACCACCAGGAAAAGACATGGGCATGTGTACATGTGTGTTTTACACTAATATCTGAACACTCACCCCCCTCAAACATGCCATGGGAACAACAGTTTCTACTTCTCACCACAGAGAATCTATAATATCCAGTGCCATGTGTGGCTGCTGGTAGCTGCCCAAGTAGTATTTGTAGAATAAACATTTGAATGGGGATTGAGGAGCAATGAAATCAAACTTATGGACAACCCCAGGTGACCCAAAGGTACCTCCCCATGCCAGCTTGTGTTCCCTAGTTCGTCATGAGCAAATTGTTAGTCAGTCCTTTATGAAGTGAAGAACAAGCCTGACTTGGGAGAGTGCACACTCGGGTCTGACTGTGGGGAGACCACACACTCAGCTCAGCTTGCCTCGTTCCTTTTTCTTCTTTTCAAATCTGAGTTTAGTGGAAAGCAAACTTTCTCATTTCCCATTTCAGCACACTGAATTATTCATCCAGAATGTTCTGCTGGTATTTCCTCCCCTGTCAGAGTTCTACGGTTCCAGAAACACTCTGCCCAGAGCTGCAATCAGAACAATTAGCAACCCATTACAGGATTCAACCTGCCCACACCCTTGGGTTCCCAGCCCCAAGCTGTGTAGATGGAGAGCCAGTCTGGCGCTGGGATCTGATTTTTTTTTTTTATAGGGGTTGAGGCCTGTGTGTGTTCTGGACTCCATAGAAACCCAACTTCCTCCTCATCTTTATCATTGGGACCAGATAATTGATTAGCTTTGATGCCGAGTTCAGGATTTCCCTAATACCATCCTCGTCCCATTGTCTGGACTATCCAATCTTTTGGTGATGTGACATGATACTGTCATCTATAAACGTCATCATTCACAGCTCTCCTGGATGTGGCCCACTACTGACTTCCCTGCTTGCTGATACATTTGGCCTCAGTCTCCTTAGCTCTGGAGTAGGAAAGACAGACATTGTCGATCTGCCCCACAGGGTCTTTGTTGACCTAAGAGACACACCTTGGGTCTGAGCTCTGTTCACCAGCAGGGTTCCAATGAGCTTTGCAAATGGGCAGATTCCTTCAGACTTTGTTTTTTCTAGGAGGGTGATGTCCATTCCACCTGTCCCCATTGCCCGGTTTCATTCCTGGAAGGAAGTATTCATTCCACATTCCTGCTGCCCGGTCTCCTTCACACCTCTCCTCAAATTCATCCCTAAGTATACAAGTCTACTCCAGGCCTGAGTGTGGTGGTATTGTGTTTCCCAAAATATTGTGTACCTTAATAAACTTATCTGGGGTCAGAGACGGAATAGCCACAATATGAAACATGAGGATAGGCAGTGGTAGCATACGCCTTTAATCCTAGCATTCCAGAGGCAGAAATTCATGTGTTCAAGGATACACCCAAGCATGGTGACCCACGCCTTTAATCCCAGAAAGCACGCCTTCAATCCCAGGGAGTGGTGGTAGAAAGCAGAAAGGTATATAAGGCGTGAGGACCAGAAACTAGAGGCATTTGCCCTGGAGAGGCATTTGGCCTGGAGAAGCATTTGGCCTGGTTAAGCATTCAGGCTTCTAGCAGCAGTTCAGCTGAGAGTCATTTGGATATGAGGACATAGAGGCTTCCAGTCTGAGGAAGCAAGACCAGTTGAGGATCCGGCAAGGTGAGATAGCTGTGGCTTGTTCTATTTCTCTGACCTTCCAGCGTTCACCCCAATAACTGGCTTCCGGGTTTGATTTTATTAATAAGAACTTTTAAGACTCATGCTACACCTGAGTTCTCAAAGAAGAAAGAGCCACACACAGTTCTTTCTCCTCCATCACAGATCTCTTCAGGTTTGTCACCATGGGGACCCTCTGGGTATGATCTTGAATTTATGAACTCCTCTCTGTGGTACTGGTCAGGGACTCCCCCTTGCCAGCAACTCCCTGTTGTGCTGGCCACCGGGGGTGCTAGGGAGAACCAAAGGCCAACCAGGAGGCAGGGTGTTCCTGGGTAGACTCTGCTCCAGAGCTGGCGCCCCTAGCTAGCTTCCTCCTGCCTCCCAACTGCAGCAGCTCCTTCTCAAAGCTGCTGGACCCACACAGCAGTGTCTCCATCTTCTGTTTCTCAGAACTGGCTCTTTGGTCTATGCTGTACCAGTGTCCTCTCCATGGGCGTGAGTGCCTGCTCCATTCTTCCTAGGTTTCTGGGACCCTGCTGTACGAGGTCCCTCCCTCCAAAGTGTCTAGGCACTGGGAATAGAGATGGCTTCCTCCAGTCACCATCTCTGTCATCCCTCAGAGCCTCCTCTATCTGCTCTTACACAGTTCACTTTGCTGCAGGGGTGATCTCACACTCCTAGGCTCAAGCAATCCTCTAGCTGGAGCCTCCAGAGCACTTGGGACTACAGGTGCCGGCTGCAGGCCTAGCAACAATTCTTTGTATGAATTTCTTTCTGCTCAAATAATTGGTAGCTCTCCCTCCTCGTGGGTCCCTAACTGATCCGGAAACGGAATCCAGGAGAGAAGGGAACCACAGAACCCACAGACGGCATAGCCGAGTCGGGGAGGAGGAGAGTGCTCATGGCCAGTCGATGGGAGCCATGCTGAGGTGCACCCCTATCCAAATGTGGTATCTGTCTATCTATGTGTTTAGCTATCTAACTTCTATTTGCCATCTATCAATTATCTACATATTATCTATCTGTCATCTACCTCCCATCTATTAATCTCCATCATGTATCAGTCATCTATCAATTATATCTCTAATGCATCTAGAGCTATCTATGTGTCAATCAACTATCAATTATCTATCATCTATCAGTTCTCTATCTGTATTTATATCTATCTACTTATCATCTATCTATGTATATCTACTATATGCTTGATTAAGTAATTTAGTAAGTGAATGGATGGATAGATGGTGGGTGGGTGGATGGACGGATGGACGGACGGACGGATGGATGGATGAATATACATCTGCCCTATGATTGAGAGGTAGGTGGTGCAGACAGATCCATCTACAGCTAATTTCCCCTAGAATTCTGCCCAGCTGACTGTTGGATATGCGTTGTCTAGCATGGTGTCTTATGCTCATGGCAGAAACAGGACAGTGGGAAAGGCGTTGAGGAAGGAACAGACACATGTGCTCAGGAGACTTGAATTCCAAGCCTCTGCTGCTGGCATGTGATAAAAAGCTCAACACTATAGTGAATGTTTCCTGGTCCAGCCTCCCCAGAAGCAGTAGCACCCTAGCACCCATGCAGCTCCTGCACTAGGCAGAGGAGCTCTGGAGCATTCTCTCCTGGCTGCAGGTCCCATAGGCCTGCAAAGTTCAGGACTGCTGCTGGAAAACAGACCCTGGGGACTGGAGGTGGGTGTGAGGCTGACAGAGTATGGTCCATCCTGGGCCACAGCTGACTGGAGAGAGCCCTGCCAGAACGGGACAGAGTGCTGTAGTCTCACACCAGCAACCCATGAAAAAGCCACACTGTATGAGTAGGTCTGGAGATGTTTTGGGGTGACTGGGGCCAGGAGTCAGCGGGCCACCTGGGTCCTATGGCTAGCATGTTAGATATTTGCAGAAGCAGAGCCTGAGGCCAGGAGGACTCTGCACAGCTTCCTTAGGAGATTCTGTTAGAAACGACTTCTGAAGAGATGGAAGCCAGTATGAGTATAGGGTGGCTGGTTCCATGGAGCTCAGGGTTGAAGAGCATTCCAGAAGGTTCTGTGTGGACGGCTGGACTAGTGTAGGATGGATCAATGGTTGAGTGTGATTGCCCTTAGGAACAGTGTGACCTTGGATGGCAATGTTCTCAGAACACACCCGGAGGCAGACAGCTGATAGATTCTCATCTCTGAGTGGGTTTCTGAGCAAAGAAGTGGTCAAAACTGTTCCCTGAAAAATGTGCCCCAGACTGTGTCCCCAGCCATGCAGCCGTAAGTCTCACGCCTGAGGAAACATCCTCCTCTGGCTACCCACCACAGTGCCTGTGATACAGAGCCAAACCCCAGCCACCCTCTAGAACCTCCAAAGCATATGCTTACAATGAGGCCTTTAAACAGCCTGCTGTTGTGAGACTACAAGCTCTGTCCCACCTGGAAGGGCTCCTTGGCCCAGGGTGGATCATATTCTATGTCAACTTCACCCTGACAGCCAGTCCCCAGAGCCTCTGCAGCCCCCTGCTCAGAATCTGCCGCCTGGCATTACATTAGCTGCTAGATGGTGCTGGCTAAGACTCTAGGAAGATAATCTACCCGGAAACGCGAGAGTCGATTACTAAATCAATGAGTACTGCTGCCCTCTTGGTTCACTGCTTCCCAGCAGACAATGCCCCCGCCCACAGCCTCTCACTTCCACACAAAGGAGAAAGGTGTGCTCATGGGGCATCCCCACAGCCCAGCCAGGGAGGGGCCTCCATGGTGAGGAAACACCTTTCTCCACCTTTGTGTTTCAGGCTTTCAAGTTGTATACAGGGATCCTACACCTCAGCCTGCCTGTTAGACATCACTTTAAAGAAAGACCTGTTTGGAATGTCATGTCTCAGGGTGTGGCCCTCTCCTGTGCAAGGAAAAGAACAGGAGCTTCTTTTTGTCAAAAGCCCAATGCCATTTACGGAAAAGAGAATTAATTGCAACGTGGCAGTCCAAATTCAAGTGACTACTGTGATGTTTAATAACAGTAGGGGCTGGCTTTGCAGATGCCACTGTCCCTGTCATAGCTTGCTGCAACCAAAGCTAACCCCACCGTGTTCTTTGACATGGTGGCCAATGGTGAACCCTCAGGCTTCGCCTCCATGCTCCTTCAAGCTGTTTACAGACAAAATTCCAAAGACAGCAGAAAGCTTCCATGCTCTGAGCACTGGAGAGAAAGGATTTGGAATAAGGTTCCTCCTTTCACAATATTATCCCAGGATTCATGTTCCAGGATGGTAACTTCACACGCCATAATGGCACTGGTGGCAGGTCCAACTATGGCAAGAAATTTGAGGATGAGAACCTCATCCTGAAGCATACAGTACCAGCATCTTGTCTGTGGCAAATGCTCGATGAGACACCAATAGCTCCCAGCTTTTCCTCTGTCCTGCCAACACTGAGTGTCTGCATGACAAATGTGGTCTTTGGGAAGGTCAGAGAAGGCATGAGCATTGTGGGAGCCATGGAGCATTTGGGATCCAGAAACAGTAAGACCAGAATGAAGATCACCATTGCCAACTGTGGACAACTCTAATATGTTTGACTTTTGGGCATCTTACCCACCAGACCATTCCTTCCTTGGCTCACCCCCACCCCATCTGCTCATAATACTCCATAACCTCTGCTTTCACTGAAGTTTTTTGGGTCTCATATTTTCCTCATCACCCTCCAAGTCTAGCTGGATTACAGGGTTAAGTTTATGATTATGAATAAAAACTAAATTAGAAAAAAATAGTAGTAGGGGCTGAAACCTTCTTGGGGTCGATTTGTTAGGTCTTACTAACCATCATCTTAACCCCTGTGCATGTGTAAAACAACTGCTCCAGGGGCAGTCATCGTTACTGCTGTCCCATGTTACACCAGACAAAACAGAAGCACAAGAAAGGCTAAGTCCTGAGGGTATAATCCCAGCACCTGGAAGAATAAGGCAGGAGGATTGTGAATTTGAGGGCAGCCTTGGCTATAGAGCGAGACTCTGTCTCAAAAAACAAAATAAAAACCAAACTAAACAAGCAAAGAAGAACACTAAATGGCCATTCCCAGTGAACAAGCCAGAGCATGGAGGACGGACTTCAGAGAGCAATGCAAACCTGGGGCCATTTCATGCCATGCTGTCCATCTTGAAGTATCCCTTGAAATATCTTTCTGCTCTTAGTTCCCAAAGTGCTGTGTTAAACAGCACAAGTGGACTGAAGGCATGTTGTTGGTGAGGGAATCCAGGGGAACAGATTTCCATTGGATCCCTGCTCCAGGTCCTGCTGACTTTCTGTGCACACGGGGCCTGAGGTCTGTGGATGCAATAAGCACATAGTGGCTCCAAGAAGATCAAATGCAAAGAGCAATGCTCTTAACCCTGAGCCATCTCTCCAGCACCAAATTATTTCTTCTTCAAGAAATAAGCAAGAGGTGAAATCCCATTTCCTCCCCTAAGGTCTGCTGAGAGTCCAGTGTCTCTGGGGCACAGTATCCTTTAAAAAGCCTCTGGGCTGATGCTGGTCTCAGCTGATATGTCTTGCGAGGACCCCATGAAGGTCTTTGGAGCCTGGCCTGGCATGAACATCTCCAAAGCTTGAAGGCTTGACAAGGTTGTGCATAGTCCTTCATTCCAAGGCCATCCTGCACACTTCAGGCAATGCCAGAGGGATGAAGAGTCCTCACCTCCCGTCTTTCTGCCTCTCTTTTCCTCCCTCACCCAACCCAACTCTGAAAAGGGTTTTGTAAGAAGTATCTACAAACAATGGACTTTTTTTTTTTTTTTACCCTGCCTGTGCCCTGGTGTGTTGTTTGAACTATTCTTCCCAGTAGATGTAGCAGGGAATCTTGGGACAGGGCAGTTATTAACATGGGGAGGGTAGCAGAGCATTTGCAAGAGCTCCAGAAGAAAAGTGTTCATGTGGGGTGGGAGGGGGCGCTGCAGGTGAAGGAGGTGTGTGCAGAGGTACCACTGGCATGAACAGGCACAACTGGTGGGCAAGGCAAGGAGCCCAGACGAAGACGGGGCCTCTGGGAGTGCTTGCTGGAGGTCCAACCAAGGGAGGCAGGGCCTGCAGGAGCTCAGCCGGGATTGGGTCTCTGCAGGACCTGCCTAGAGCGTTTGTCGCTGAGTGAATCTGTGCTTAGGACTAAGAACAGTGGCTGAAAGGGCTGGGAGGGTCAGACACCTGCTGGAGGTTTGTGTAGTCTGGAACACTCTTCTGATCTTCGATGGTCCCTGCATTCATGTTTGTGACAGCTGTAATGACCATCACAAATTGGGTCCTACTGGCTTCTGACTGCTGTGACTCTCTGATGATCCTCAGCCAGGCCTGAGCTCCTGGGGCCTTCATGAGTATTCAAGATAGACCGGAGGATTCCATTCCCAGAATGGGGCACGGGGAAGTAGTGAGTGTGTTCTCGGGAAGGAGGAGCCTTATCTGGCTGACAGTGAGGCAGCTTTGGGAGACACACAGATAAGGGGACAAGACTGCCCGGCCAATCTCATGGGCACCGCCTCTGCCCACCTGCACCGAGTCATGACCACTTACAGCTCTCTGCAGCCCCTGGACACCGCCTCTGCCCACCTGCACCGAGTCATGACCACCAGCTCTCTGCAGCCCCTGGACACCGCCTCTGCCCACCTGCACCGAGTCATGACCACCAGCTCTCTGCAGCCCCTTAAGCCGAATTCTGAAAGCATCACTCGTTCTGTGATGCTGTTCTCCATCCTGTGTTGTTCACACGGTCGTTTTTGGGAGCCCATTGTTGTTCTGGGAGGCTTTTGTTCCTGTCAGTACACCTAGAGAGCTTTCGGCAAGCCTGGCAGTCATAAAATGGTTGGGGAAAGCAGGACAAAGGGGAAAGGGGGCATACTCGTAAACTCCTGGGTCCTCAAGGCCCTGGGTAGTTTCCACATGGTTTCTTTAGTTAGCAAATGAAGAAACTGAAGTTCTCACACGTAAAAGACTAGGGAGGTTAGGAGAAGGTTCAGTGGGCAAAATGCTTGCTGTGCAACAATGACCTGAGTTCAGATCCCCAGGAATGATCCACACTGTTCTCTGCAGCAGCCAGCCAGATGGTTGGACTCACGCAGCCTGAGCACCCACCTCTCCCTCCAGAACTTGCTGAGGAGAAGGTAGGAGTGAGGTCACCTTGTGCACCCCCATAACCAGGATATAATCAGCCATCGCCCCATCAACTGTACACAGCAAAAAGCTCACTAGCTCACTTCTTTGTCCACATTTCCCATTTATATGTCTCCACCACTGTGAAGGGCCCGCCCCATGGCACAAAGCCCAAGGTACCCAGGCACACCTGCTCTCCCAGGAGATAAAGAAGATTAAGAGCAAAGAGCTTTCAAGTTCCATCCAAGGTGTGGGCTGTAATGGCGCTGTCTCTGCCAGGAGGTAATGGCTACAGAGCAGACCGCACTGGATGGAAATTCTGCTGCATTCTGAAGTCCATTTGGTCTTATTGCTTGTTCAGCTTCTTGATGCATTAATGATAAAACAGCAGAGTGAATATGTATACAAAAAATTGCAATTAATCAATACTGCATTTCTTCCATTTGGCTATCACTAAGTGGTAAACAGGAGTTCAGAATCTCCACCAGAGCAAAGCTCTCCACGTGTAGGCCTTTCCCGGCAGAGTGAGGATCCATGGGACAGAGACCAGGAAGGAAGTGGCTGGCCTCAAGGCCCTGTGACTGGGTGAGTGTTCAGGTAAGTTTAAGTTCAGAGTCTTCTAGAGAGAACCAAACTAGGGGGTGAGGTGGCAACAACCCCTCCCCCTTGACTAATGTTATCATTTTCCCTCTCATCCATGAAATGAAGACCTGGCATTAGCCCCACCCCCAGCCCTGAGTGACTCTCCACACAGTACCTGCTTACTCCCTGCCACTCATCCTAACTCTTTAAGAGGCTTAATCAATGTGGGTGTGGTTGCAAGGCCTGAGCTGGTTAATACAATTCCCCTGACGCTGATAAGGTGAGTGCCACAGTCATTATCACTTCCATTCTCTTCCACCCCCATGCTCTTGAGATCCTAAATTAAGCAGTATGCCACAACTCTGCTCACCTGGTCCTGAGAAAAGCCACAGGCAAGGGCTTCAAGTTGGAGTCTCGTTTCATCCTTTTGGAGATAAAACTTAAGGCTCAGAGAGATGAAGTGTTTGTGCAGTCACACAATAGGGTGGAAGCAGGGCTCCACCACCCTGTCCCTGGGTTCTGACCTGGGTGCTGTCGGATGTGCAGTCTCCCTGAACCCTGCACATATTTTCTCAGTGTGTATTGATTTGGGGGCCAGGTCGAGACCTGTGGAGAGCAGGAAGGAGACTGTCACCGCCTGCCAACAAGAGCCCCCGGCAGCAGCTTAGAGACCCTCCATGAGTCACAGGTATCCCTCCAGATACTGAGTGAGTGACCATGGGTGTCAGCCCCAGAGGCAGAGCTTCCCCCACCCCACAGGCGATTTATCCAAAGATTCATTTCAAACAGGCTGTACTGGGAGCATCTCAGTTCCCTGGAACTTCTGGTAAATACATCTTCCTCTATTCTGCTCCCTCTGTAATGCTTCCCACAGCTCTGGCTCCCAGAGCCCTCTGGCATGATTTGCCTTTACCCTGATCAACCTTGTCCAGCTGCTTCCCTGTCCCAGAAACAAAGCACATTATAGATTATAGATGGTGCTTTCACTGGCCAGACCAGTCTGAGGTCAATACAAAGTGTTCTAAAAGAAACCAACCCTGTCAACAGCCCTAGTATGCAGGTCTCAATGGCAAATACTTGGTAGGTGTTCAATAAAGCCTTCCCACTAAATGTTCACCAAATGGCAATGACTGACCCCACAGTCCCTCTGAGAAAAGCAGGTCCTTCTTCCCTGAGTCGTCTGGATCAGGCCCCTAAGGCACTCTCCACTTTCATTGCTTCCAACAGGAGGATTAGTGGAGACCATAGCATCATGGTCTTCACTGTTAGCAGCAAGGGTGGTCAACAGCCAGTCAAAGCTGAAGCCAACCATCCCAAGCCCTACTGTGCCTGACATCATATTGGCCTCCTGAAACACACACAATGAACTCCAGGGTACGGCCAAGATTACAACTGAGGCCAAACTACTGCTAGTTTGGTGTCAAGGGAGTTTGAGCTCCCCTCTGGCCTTGTGAGAAGCCAGTGCTCAGGATCTGGGCAGTACCCTGGGCTAAGGTTTCTCTTTTCCTGAGATGCCCATCTACCTACAAAGTGCGCCTCAAGCTGCCCCGAAGGGATGAACCTCAGCAGGCTACCAGGCCCAGTTTGCCCCACCCAAGTGCATTTGCCGAGGCGGGCCATCTGTCTGTCAGGTAGCCATTTGTCTTCTGCTGCTGCACAGCTTCCTGCATTAAACTCTCGGCAACCATCCAGGAGAACTTTGCTTTCAACTCTATTATGGTGGCTGGGCAGCTTGGGAAATCTGAATTCCATTGACACATTTACGATTCTCCTGCCTCTCAGCTAGTGGAGAAAATCCATCTCATCGACAGCTGCAAGGTCCTCCAGAGCTCAGGGTCTCATAAAGGGCAGAGTCTCCAGCAGAACCGTGCCCATGATGAATGCTTTTCTCCTTAGGGTTCCTTTCCTTGACTCATCACAGCGGTGCTGACCGGCTGGAGAAGATGGCCCTTGCACCTGTTCTGCGGGATGCTTTGCTCACTGCTCTTGGCCACTATCAGAGCCACTTCCTCCTCAGGCCCAGGAGTGAGATTCCTAGGGGTGGGGGTGGGGTTTATAAAAATATCCTGAGGGCTAGAAAGAAAAGGGTGGTTGTACTACGCAAGAAGAAAACTATTAGAAATGAATAATGGAGATAATTAAACAGCCATAGAGCTTCACATTTTGTAGGCTAATCACCTGTACTTCCACCCAAGTCCTAGTTTCATGTGCGTATTCTTCTATGAAGGGTGGACATGTTGGTACAAGGGGAGGCACGGCTCTGTAGAGTCAGGACTCTGTCAGTCCATGTCTGAGAAAACAGAACCCAGACCAAGCAGCTGACTCAGGGAATCTGACTGTAGGAAGAAAGAGCTTTCAAGGGTGACAGGGAAGGCCAGGGGACTGAGAGTCCAGCTGCAGTGGAAGCTGCCATCACTCCTTCTGCTGAAGGGCCAAAGGAGGAGGGGATGCCTAGCAGCCATCAACAAGACTTGGAGCCACTGGACAGGGTCGGTAGAGAGGAGGGACTGTTCCCAGGAAGAACACACAGCACATCCAGACAACAGCTGAAGCAGAGACAAATACCTGACTTCTTCCTCTCCCCCTCCGGGTTCTGACCAGGATGTCAATGGTGGCTCCTGGGACCCTGGTGTGCAGGGCTCATCCCTACAAAGACTGAAGGGAAGGATGAGGTGGGGACTGGGGGGATCACAGACTGTGGTCCTGGCCACTGGTCAATGGGGACAGTGCTGGGTAGGAAAGGGGACACTTCCTGATTCCAGGAAGGAGGAACAGGAATCATGAATGCTAGCATGTAGCTCTTCTAGGTCCAGTCTTGGAACAACTGGCTTTCTTCATGTCTAGAGAGGAAATGGGCTTCTCTGGAAGCAGTGGGGGATGGAAGCTGAGATAGAGAGCCAATTGGTCAACTTGGCCAGTCCATTTACTCCCTGAGACTGTGACGCTGCACTTTGCCTCCAAGAGGCTGAGACCTTGACCATGGTGCCCTGACAGGATGAGAATGCTATGGTGTGCAGCAGTGAGAGTATTCTGCTATGTTAAAGCTGTGTAACAAACATCCCCAACAGCTTAGGGACTTACAGCCACCACAGATTTTGTTTCTTGCAAGGCACTGGTTAGCTGTAGCTTGACTGGTCTTGGCTGGACTTGATTGAGTTTGGATGAATACTGAAGGCTAGGCTCCAGGTTGGGAGCAGGTCTGCCCTCCTCATCTCTAAGCCAGACTCAAGATGAGAGCCAGTAGCTTTGTGAGCATATTTTCTTATGGTAGAGAGTGAAACTCAAAAAGGACTCTAAATTGACTACTTTCCTTTTTTAATTATTTTATTTAAATAAGTATTTTCTTGCATTTATTTATGTGTACCACATGTGTGTCTGGTGCCTAAAGAGGTCAGAAAAGGATGTCAGATCCCCTGGAACTAAATACAGACGGCTGCAAGCCTACATGTGAGCACTGGGAACTGAACCCAGGTCCTCTGGAAGAGCAGCTAGTGCTCTTAACCACTGAGCCATCTCTCCAGCCCCTGGTTGCTTTTCTTGTTGCTGTGTCAAAGTGGTTGACAGAAGCAACTTCAAGGAGGATTTATTTGGGGTCACAATTGAGGAGGGTACAACCCGTCGTGGCGGGGAAGGAATGGCAGTTTATGTGTAATAATAATCCTTACAGCCAAGATGCCTTCACATCTCCACAGACCAGGAAGCAGAGAGAGGAGAATGCTTAGCTTAGCCAGCTTTCTGCTTTTCTCATTTTTAGTCAGTCCAGGACCCCAACCCGATGATTATGCCACCATCATTCAGTTAATCCTCTCTAGAAATGCCCCCACAGACACCTCCAAGTGCTCCCCGCTAAGGCCCTAGATATTTCTTACGCCGATGATGTTGACAGCAGAAGCCAACCACCACAGGACCACTCCTTGCCATCTTGACACCCATCACATCACTTTCCAAACGGACTAAGAATAGCTGTAGATGTGGCCCAACACAAAGTCATCGACCTACTTGAAGCATTATGAGGGGTCTGCTGGCTTGCCTGCAATGTTCTCCTGTAACTCAGTTGCTCCAGTGTGAACTATGCAGATGATAATGTCATTTTACAAGGTCAAAAGGCTGGACACCCCTGCATGTCAACAGACTGGCAAAAATGTGTCATACCACTTCAGACCTCAGCTCAGGGTGGCTCAGACTAATATCCACCAGCTTATCTCTCTTGGCCAAAGCAAACCATAGGGTCAAAGCTAAAGCTAAAAGTCTACCTATAGAAAAGTTGTTTGAATATGACTGTTTTCCACAGCTTCATGAGTATGAGCTGAATTGGTCCCTAGCTGGTGATACTATTGTGGGTGGTGGTGGAAACTTCCCGAAGCTGGGCCTAGTTAGAGGAAGTGGGTGACTGGGGCCACACCTTAGAGGGATGTATCTTTTCCTCCGTCCTTTCTGTGGTCTCTTTTCACTCCGGGGTGAGCCACACCCTCCCACTGCTTGTTCTTCCTTAGGACAAGCCCACAGCAACAGAGAAAACCAAGAATGAACTGGAGCCTCTGAAACCATGAGCCAAACGCCATCCCTGATGGTTCCCAGGTACACAACTGTGTAGCTAGTGATTGATAGAATCCTGACTGATACAAGTCATGTGAAGGGAGCTGAGGGAAGCATCATTTTAGACAGATAACATGCTTTCCCATGAGTCACAAGAGTCTTATGATATGGCAGATAACAGAGTGGCTCAAGGTACAAAGTGAGTTGCCTTTGAATTCTAGCCCTGTGCGTCTATCTTTGGACCTGTTTCCTCGTCTAGAAAATGGAGCACTCATATCTAGACATCTCAGTGTGACTGTGACACTGGCTGAGGTGGCAGGTGTGGCACATTGAGTTAGGTGGCAGGCACCCAGCAAGAAGCGAGCAGGTTCTGGTAGGCGTATGATTAGGAAGTTTCACTTGAAAACTGCCCTTTGGGGCCACAGCATGGAGTGGGAGATCTGTGTGGCAGATTGTGACAAAGGGAAGCCCTTCTGAAGCTGAGCCATACCCTGAGCTCTGGGGACAGACGGCCTCACTGCAGACCTGACAGCTTGTTGGAGGGAATAGCACAATGGGGGTAGAGGCAGACTCCCTACCCAACTACTTGCTCAGGTTCACCCACAGCCTGTTCACACCAAGGTCCATTTTCTGGAGACAGCCTCAATGCCAGGAACTGCCATTCTGCAGTTGGAAAGTCTAAATATAGGAAGACGCTTAGTCTTTTCATTTAAAGAAAGATACAAATCCCTCCAAAAATACACCGTCCTCAATCATTTTTTATTCTTGGGTCTGCCCAAGTCAAGCCTTAGTCTGTTGAAAAAGAAAAAGTCAATGATAAAAGAAAAAGGACAGAGGATATGCCTCAGGGGGTTAAGCACTTGCCTTGCAATCATGGGGGCCTAAGTTTGATCCCCAAGACCCATGGGGGGCAGGCAATGTGCTTGTAATCCCAGCATTTGAGAGGCAGAGAGAGGCCAGTAGTCCAGCCTAGCCAGATTGATAAGTTTCAAACCAGTGAGAGACCCTGCCTCAAAACCAAACCAACCAACCAACCAACCAACCAACCAACTAACCAACCAACCAACCAACCAAACAAACAACCAACCAACCAAACAAACAACCAACCAAACAACCAACTAACCAACCAACCAAACAACCAACCAAACAACCAAACAACCAAACAACCAACCAAAGGAGGACGGAGGATAGAGTCTAAGAAATGGCAGCCCAAGTTGTTCTCTGGCCCCCATATATACATACACACACACACACACACACACACACACACACACACACACACACAATTAATAATAATTATAATTATTTCTAGGGGAAGAGACCCACAAAACCAGACTGAAGTCCCTGCAGTGGGAAGATGTCCTTGCTGGGGAGTAGGGGGCAGGTATGTACTTCCTAAGTCTCTGTGTGGCCCAATGGCTAAAGTATATTCTTTAGAATTTGGAGAAGGGTTAATTTCAAACAGATTTAGAATGATTTAGAATCGT
>CABHPR010151025.1:45400-60635 GCA_902168415.1 Peromyscus melanophrys | reverse complement strand
AAAAAAAAAAAAAACAAAGAAATAAGAATAGTGACATTGCTTCACAAAGCTGTTTCAGGTTATAAGGGAGAAAAAGAAACATAATAAAAGAAAGGAGAGTGGTCTTTAAACCAGCATCCAGGAAAAGGAATGCCCTCATGTATTGTGTTTGCCAACTTCTGTAGCATGGATGCTAAGGCCACAGACAATTTCAGGCTACTCAGGCATTAACCACTGGTCAGATTGCAGAATATTTCCAATCAGCTCTTGTGAGCCAGGTGAAACAAGTACCAGTACCCGTGGATGTCATCTAGCAAGCACTCTGAGTGTCTCGGGATTCACCAGTACCCATGGATGTCATTTAGCAAGCACTCTGCTGTCTCAGGATTCACCAGTACCCATGGATGTCATTTAGCAAGCACTCCACATGTCTCAGGATTCACCAACACCTTCCAATTTCATTTTCAATGACCCCATACCATGCAAGAGTCAAACCAATCCCAATTTACAGAAAAACTGAGAATCTGAGAACCAAGAATCTGAGATGTGGAAGGGTCTGTACAGATGTGAAGTGGCCATACACGACAGGGGTGGAGGCAGGATATCATCCTGGGTTGCTCTAATTTATATGTTAGTTTATTTCATTTAGTGCTGGGGATGAAACCTGGAGCCTCATGCATGATGGAAAAATGCTCTACCATGGAGATACATCTCAGGCCTGATCTAATGTTAGAATTCATGCTCATTCTTAAATATCAAACCAGGGGAGCAAAGATGGCAAAGATGAGCCAGTGAGGCTCAAACTGATACACACTGTTAGTCTGGAGCAAAGCACTCCTTTATCCAAGGGGCAGCTGTGTTAAATCTTTACCATGTAAGTCTCTTATGGGCTTCTGCCTTGAGATTTTTGTAACCACAGAGATCATAGACAGGGCAGGACCACTGTCTTTCTTCTGGTCAGGCAAAGTTTGAATGGCAGGAAGGCCTTGGCTTTTTTTCTGTGCCCTCACAAATTTGTGTCAAGCAAGGAAGGATAGTGTAAAAGTCTTCCTAGAATATCATTGCAATCAGTTCTTAGAGATGAGGCAAGCCAGCATTTGGCCAAATTCCAGGATAATGTGCTAACCCCTCACTCCAAAACCAGAATATTCTCTCTGAGATGACACCTATTTTAAAACTGTTGTCCTGGCTCAATTAAGTTGTGGGACAGTTTACATGCCACATGTATCTTCTCTTTTCCAGTCTAGCTCTACATGCCCTTGCTGTGGGATGGTCTGTATGTCAAATGCTCTGATTGGTCAATAAATAAAACACTGATTGACCAGTGGCCAGGCAGGAAGTATAGGCGGGAATTACAGAGAGGAGAATTGAGAGAACAGGAAGGTGGGAGGAGACACTGCCAGCCGCATGCCATGACAAGCAGCATGTGAAGATGCCGGTAAGCCACAAGCCACATGGCAAGGTATAGATTTATAGAAATGGATTAATTTAAGATATAAGAACAGTTAGCAAGAAGCCTGCCATGACCATACAGTTTGTAAGCAATATAAGTCTCTGTGTTTACTTGGTTGGGTCTGAGCGGCTGTGGGACTGGCGGGTGACAGAGATTTGTCCTGACTGTGGGCCAGGCAGGAAAACTCTAGCTACATGCCCTGCCTTTGGATCCAGTCAGCCATCAGCATGCTCTTCTCCTATGGAGTTATGATCCTTGCCCTTCTACGGCCTTGTGAAACTTCTGGGTCTCTATGTGCTTTACACTGGAAACCTTTCCCATTCCACAAGGGCTTGTGCTACACCACTTTCTACCACTGAGACAAAATGCCTGAGATAAACAACTTAAGAGAATAAAGATATTTTAGCTTGTGGTTTTAGACTGTGACAGCTAATTTTCATTATCAACTTGATAGTATTAAAAACAAAAACAAAACACCGAGGGCATTCATGAGAAGCACTTTTTGGATATGTCTATGTAGGCTTTTCCAGAGAAAATTAACTAAGGAGGATAAAATATCCTGAATGTGGGTGGCTCCATCCTATGGGCTGGGGTCCCTAATGGAATAACAAAAATAATAAAGGAGAAAACAAGCTGAGGATCATCAGTCTCTTTTCTCTGATTCTTGGTTCACTGATTCGTCACTCCTCCATCTCTTCCTCCACTTCCCTCAGTCAACAGCATGATCCTGCCTCCATGGAGCCACCATTGTCATGTCTTCTCTACTGTAGTGGACTGTGTCCTCTACCACGTCTTCATGTCTTCCTGCTGCAGTGGACTGTGTCCTCTACCACGTCTTCATGTCTTCCTGCTGTAGTGGACTGTGTCCTCTGCCACGTCTTCATGTCTTCCTGCTGTGGTGGACTGCATCCTCTCAAACTGTGAACAGGAACAAGCCTCTCCTCAGTTAAACAGCTTCTTGTCAGGTATTTGGACATTGCAAGAAAATAAGTAACTAACACAAAGAGGATTCAGTTCACAGCCAGCTGGCTCCATTGCCTTCAGTCTGTGATGTGGTAGAACACCATGATGTGGAATGTGGTGGAAGAAAGCTGCTTACATCATGGGGCAGAGGAGGAGAGAGAAGAAGGGTGGGGGATGGAATGGCAGGAAGGAGACAGACAGACACACAGAGAGATTGGGTGGGAAGAGGAAGGTTATGATGACAAAATATGCCTTTCAAAAGCATGTTCTAGTGAGGTACTTCTTCCAAACAGGCCTTACCTCCAAAGAGCCCATTAGGCTATGAGTTCATACATGGTTAATCCACAGATGAATTTGGCCCTCTTGTGACCTGATTACGTCTTAATAGCACCACCAGCTGGGGACCAAAGCTGAACCTTTGGGGACATTTTATATTCAAACCCTAACATTCTGCCCCTAGTCCTCAGAAGCTCAAACCTATCCCAAATTAAAAGAGAAATGAATTTAGTCCAAGAGCCCCCACCTCTCAGCATTTCTAGCCTCCTTCAGGAGTCCAAGTCCAGCATCTCCTTTGACAGTCAAGGTGAAGTGTTAGCTGCAAGCCTACGTACCATGAAAACAGACGTCACGTAGTCCCCAACAGCCTAAAGCAAAGCCATTCTAAAAGGAGGAATAGCAGTATGAAGTAGAAGAGTTAGACCGAGGCAGTACACATCAGGGAGAAAGTGGAAATATAGTTCTGTATCCAGGGCACATGGTGGCATGACCTGAGGCCGGAAGAACTTGGGCAGGCTTACCTTACAACCTTGCTAGTTGCCACACACATGGCTGCTTTGTTGGGCTGGTAGTACCTCTGAATTCCCTCAGCACATGTTCTACATTTCAGGTATTTCTAAGTTCCTGGGCAACCACTACAATTTCATCTTCATTGTCCCAGCTTCACACTTTACCCTCTCAAGGGCTGGTTATACGGACCCTGACTTTACCACCAACCACTTAGCTTTCTAGGCTTCCCTTTGAAGTCTGGGTGGAAGCCTCCACAAACCTGTAGCTCTTGCATCCTGAGTGCTTACAAAACCAGCATGATGGAAAACATACCCAGGTCTGCCATTACCCAGAGTCTTGGTACCCTTGGACCACAGCTGGACTCTGAACACCTGGGTGGCTGAACATAATGAAATAAAATTTGATGAGTCCAGTTCATAGGTAGATTGCGTGAGCAGGAGACCTTTGGGCTCTATACTCAAAGTAATGTCTTTCAAAGAATGCTTTTAGATGCTTAGCACTTTAATGTGTGGAGTCTGGCCAATTGCAGAGATGCCCTTGAGACATCTTTCCTAACTTTATGAATAGTACTTGGCTATGCAGCGGCCTCCTCCTCCTTTCTTCTTTTTCTAAAACATTTTAAATTTAACGTTTGACAATTTCATACACATATTCAATGTATAGTGCCCTCCTTATTCCCAGCTAGCACCCCCCCTTTCACATTTGTGCAGCTAGCCAAAGCTGCTGTGTGTTCATGGTTGCAATGCTCATGTCCCATCTTGACGACAGTTTTGTAGCATACCTCCTCATCCTCCAACTCTTACATTTCCTCTGCCTTTTCTGTGATGTCCCTTGGGTCTTGGAGGGGTTGATATGATGTCATTTAGGGATGAGCACTCAACTGTCACTTATTCTCAACACTTGGACTAGTTATGAGTCTCTCTATCAATTTTCACCCACAAAAATAATAAACAAACACATAAACAAGTCAACAAAAAGGTTTCTCTGGCAAAGGCTGAGAGCAGTACTGTCTAAGAATACAGACATAAATATTTAGAAGTCAGTCTATGGACATTTCTATTTAGCAGAGCACCAATAATAAAGTGCTCCACCCCAGGCTTGTGACCTCTCCTTTAAAATGTTTTTGTCCAGGTTTCCAGTACTATTTCTTGTGCAGTGGGTGGGACTCAATTCCAATCTGGGAATGGTTGTTCCCACACGATCATGTGACTGTTGCATCAATGGGCACCACACATCTTGCCTGGGAGGTTGGTATTATAGTACGCAGGGTCCATAACTGAGTAAGACTACTGATGTCTTTTCTCCCCCAGAAACTTATCTAACATCTGCCAGTACTACAAACACGGGCCAGCATGGAGGAAACATCTAGCCCAGTTCCAGCTTGGTTTATCTATAGTCTTTGTGTCCAAAGTATGTGGTGTCTTCAGCAATAGGGTCTTGCCATCTACTCGGATGACTGACTGAACGTGCCTTCTTTGTAATGGCATAATCTCCTTAGCAACCGCATCTTCTTTGCTCTTAGACTAAATGTACTTCTCTTCTGGGTAAATGGCAAATGTTTTAACTGTTTCTCCCATACCCCTTTTTCTGGTCTAGGATTCCATTGAGGATGTCACATGACATTTGTGCTTGTATCTCCTTGTGGTTTTACTTTTATTATTGCTACATTTATTTGTTTGTTTGTTTTGCTTTTTGAGACAAGTTTTCCCTAGGTAGTCCATGCTGGCCTGGAGTTTATGACTCTCTTGCCTCATCCTCCTGTGTCCTGGGATTAAAGACATGCACCCAACCACACTTGACTTCCTTGGTAGTTTCTCAGACGTTCTCTGTTTTGGATATTTCTGACAGTTGTAGGGAACACAGGGTCATATACGCCTCCAGGACGGTCTTTAACTAGAATTTTAGGTTTAAGGATGAATGGAGTTTATACGACGTTCCTCTCATTATTAGACTGGGGTTACAGGCTTGGCAGACAAATGTGCCCGAAGTGGGGTTTCTCTTCCTTCACATCTTACAGAGGGGGTGCACTGTCAGCATGATCTGTCGTCCACGTCCTCAGCTTCTCCACTGTAAAGCCACCTTTTGTCTTCCTTCTGTCCTGTACTGTTTGAAAGAATGGCTCCATGCTTGGCCTGTACTTAAAGAGTTGGGAGGGGGTTGCTCCCCATTTTCCCAACTTTTTCCAGGGAAGCAAAGGAGCATGGTGATGCACTAACAGTATCCAGAGTACAGGGGAGGGTGGCGACAGTGCCCATGGCAGCTCTGCTGTTCCCTGCTGCACACAGCGGCATGTGACCCAGTGGGAACAGCAGCCCAAGCAAGTCCCACCTGGCAGCTCCTGCTCCAATTATGATGCCAACTTTGCTTTTCTTTGGATCCTGGTGATTTCTGAACGAATCCTCTAGTCAATCCAGTGATTTGTAGACACTGGATGTCCCTTTTCCTAAAAGCCATTCCTGCTCAAATCAGAACCCATTTCTCTTGTTTGGAGTTGAGAACCCAACACGTCTTGCTGATTCAACTTTTCCTTATTTTTGTTTTCTTTCATGTCTACTCTTAAAAAGTTAAATTTATTTTTGACTCATATGTTTAAAATACGAAAATTGGAGCTGGAGAGAGGGTTCATTCAGAGTGCACGCTCTTCTTGCACAGGACCCAAATTCAGTTCCTAGCACCCACACCAGGCAGCTCAGGGCCACCTCTGTCTCCATTTCCAGGTGAGCCAATGCTCTCTTCTGGGCTCCAGGGCATCTGCATTTACATGTGCACAAACCCACACACATATCACACAATTTAAAGTAAAGTCAATCTTTAAAAAGAGTCACACATCTGTTTATATAGATGAAAATTGAGGTGGGGATGGTTCTGTGGGGGTGAAGTATTTACTGTGTAACTATGGGGACCTGAATTTGGACCCCAGCATCCATGTAAAAGCCAAATATGGTGCACACATCTATAACCTCAACACTGGAGTAAGACACATGAGGATCCCACAGGCTTGCTGACCAGCCAATTTAGCCAAACCAGAGAGCTCCAGGCTTATAAGAGACTGCCTTGAAAAATAAGATGAAGAGTGATAAAGAAAGATGCTCACATCAACCTGTGGCCAACACATATGCATGCATAGACTAGCACACCTGCACACACACAGACATCACCCACCACCCACAAATTAAATAAACTAAACGGAAATCGTGCATTTCATGTAATCACATATCAAAATATGAGCTGCTTTGATACACAGACATATGTACACACAATCCGTTGTTTAAACTAGGTTCAACATTTGTGTTCACAGACACTTACCTCTTTGTGATAGAAACCTTCTAAATTCTTTCTTCTAGAGTTCGAAATACACAATTCTTAGCACTACCCTTGGTTCTGACAGCTCTTCTCCACCTGCGTTGTGGAGACAGCTACCTGCATCAAGCATCTATTGCCTTTGTGCCCTTTGAGTAAAAGAACTTCCTGATTTTCAGGTGAGCACATGACCACCCAACTAAGGACCACATTCCCTCACCTCTCTTGCCCAACATGGTAGGCTGCCAGAAGTGTCCAGGCAGCTAGAGCTTATTATGACTCTGTGAAGCAGAGAAATCTATTACCTGCAATCACCCAAATCCAGTCCTGGCTGGAATCAGTGAAAGAAACACTTCTGTCTCATCTCAGCCATGTCAGCTGAGCCTATACCCAAGCCAATACCCAAATACTCATCAGTCACGCCATTATACTGGCCTCATCTCTCACCTGAACTACTCAACAACTTCCTGGGTGGCCTCTTGAGTTATAGTCTCTTCCTGTGTTCCCAAAGCATCCTTTGTATTTCCCTTTCCTTCTTATTTTCTTCCTTCCTTCCTTCCTTCCTTCCTTCCTTCCTTCCTTCCTTCCTTCCTTCCTTCCTTCCTTCCTTCCTTCCTTCCTACTTTCTTTCTCTCTCTTTCTTTTCTTTCTTTCCTTCCTTCCTTTCTTTTTTCCCTCTCTTTCTTTCTTCTTTTGTTTTGCTTTTTTTTTTTTTTTGAGATAGGGTTTCTCTGTGTAGCACTGGCTGTCCTCGAACTCAATCTGTAGACCAGGCTGGCCTCAAACTCATAGAGATCTGCCTGCCTCTGTCTCGCTGAGTGCTGGGATTGAAGGCGTGTGCCACCAAATACCAGCACATCCTTTATATTTCCTGTTGAAGGGATGTATCTAAAACTAAAATCCTTGGAAAACTTCTGGTAGCACCATTTAAGATCCAAACTTCTCAGCATGAGGTATTGGACCTGTGTGATCAGCCAGCCCTCTGTTTCCACACCCTCAAGCACCTGCTCTTCAGCGCATAATGAAAAAACCTTGAATTTCTTTGCTCAAATGCTCTTTCTACTCCAAGCCTCTGTCCTTCACCTCCCTGGCTAGTTGGCTACCACCTCCCTGCTCCTCTCTTTTGCTCTCCGCTCCCTCCCCTCCCTTTTCTTTTGAGACACAATCGGACTGCCCTAAACTTTCTATGTAGACCAGGCTGGCTTCAAACTTGTGGCAATTCTTCTGCCTCTACCTCCCGAGGTGTTTAGAGTGTGGATGTGTGCCACCATCCCCAGCTCCTGTCCCTCTCCTAAGCCACAGCTCATGTCCTCTCTGGCCTGCTCCTCACCCCAGGCTATGTTTCAGCTTTCTTGTTTGTACTTTCATAAATCCTTGTTTCAATCCAATTGACACCTATAAACAGGATTATATTTGTCTCTCTGCTTTTGGATGGAGTGACTCAGAACTTGAGAAATGACTGCTGTCAACCCAGTTTCTCTATCCCTCAAGAGAGGAGCTGTGATTACCCACAAGAATGTGATAGCCAGAAGGGCAGCAGGTCCTAAGTTTGTCCTGGTTGTGTATGGAGTACAGCCTAAGAAAGAATTCCTTCTCCTTGGGAACAGAGTGGAGGGAGCTCTTGACCACCCCCTTAGTGGCCACAGTTCATAGCCAACATGAAATCAATAGCCTGTTTCTTTGTGGTCCACGCCTCCTCCGTGAAGCTGGTGGTGTGCTTACTGTGTGCTGGGTTCTCTACTTGTACATCCTCTGGACTAATATTTGCAACAATGCTGCATGTGATACTATTGTCTAAACTTTACAGGTGTAAAAACTGAAATGAAAGGTTAAGCTATACGAGAGTTAGCATAAAGATTCCAAATCTGATTCCGGCCAACCTGTGATGGCTTTTGTTCCTTTTCCTTGGCCTCATCCAACTCCCACTCAAAACCAACCCATAACCCAAGCAGAAGCTGCTGTAGTGGCCACCCTGGATGCTCTGGCCTTTGCTGTTCTCGTCTTGGTTAAGTGGTCAGTGTCCAGAAGAGGACAGGTGGAGGAAATAAAAGCAAGAGCTGGCCATGTAGAGCCTCACATGAAGCCCTCACATTTCAAAGGTGTAAAAAGTGAACAAGGAGAAGACTCCGAGTGATGAAGATAGGCGTCCTCCTCATCAGCCTGGCTTCTTCTGCCTCGGTTCCCCGGGTATAACCTTCTCTTGTAACTTCCAAGTCAGGGGAGACTTGGATATGATTCTGATATTCTATCCCACCTCTTGGCACACTGGGGAATATTCTCTATGCCTTGGCCGGTTCAGACAGGAAAACTTCCCAGAGAAGACAAGAGGAGAAAGGATTGAATATTCATCTCCCATCACTATGATGCCACATTTTCATGAACTGATTGTGTCAAATCACAAGAGTTGAAATCCTACAATTCTGTAAATCGGAAGTCCAACAGGGTTTTTTTTCCTGAGCTAAAATGAAGGGGTTGGCAGGGATGGGTCCTTTGTGCAGGGGTTGAAGGCACAGCCATTTCCAGCCTCCAGGATCCCCATCATAGCCCCCTCCTCCCTTGTGTTTGCCACCAGTGAGGCTGCCTCTCCCCAGCTCTCTTCCATAGTCACAGTGACCTCTTCAAGGGGGAGGACTCTCCAGTGGGAAGGACTCAGAATCATCTTTTTATGTCTGGTACATTCCTTCAATCACGTCTGCCGAGCCTCTTCACTGGGGAAGGATTTGGGGATCAGGGCAATTCACAACTTGGCGATCATTTCCTTCAGATCATAGTAGACAGAGGCAAACAATGCACCAATAGCTAGAGAGCATTGAAGGACAAAACCATGGAAGTGAACATTCACCTTCAAGTCAAAAAAGACTATAAAAATGAGAGACAGGGCTGTGAGATAAGTGGGTAAGCGTTCTTGACACCAAGTCTGATAACTTGTACTTACTCCTTGAATTAAACATATGGTAGAAGGAGAGAATTGACTCCTGCAAGTTGTCTTCTGACTTCCATACTTGGACACACACGCATGGCAACACACACACACACACACACACACACACACACACAATTCTAAAAAAAAAATGTGAGACAGAGCCAATAAGTCTGTTCATTAGACAGACCTGGGAAAGGAATAAGAAGTAAGAACAAAATCAAAAGCAGACAGGAATGGGATGGCTGGAGGCCAAGGTGGGATAGGGATCAGGAGAATCTAACACTCATGTTCACTGGGCTCAGGTTTGGTCAGTCTTAAGATTAAGTCAAGAGAAGGAAGGTGATTGAGAGCAATTCTCTATTTTCAGGAAGGGTGAAGACCCGGCACATTAACTGTCATTGTAGATTGGCAGTTAGAGTGGGAAGCACATGGATACTGGCTGCTGGAGACACCTGAAGGTGTTCCTTAAATCATGATTGAAGCCCTCGGGGGCTCCAGATGAGGGCAGTGTTGGGGAAGAAAGCCCAGTGCCAAGGAGCTGATCGGAGGCACTGAAGGATGCAAGAAGATTACCAAGCCAGAGAATAGAAACCTGGCCCTACCCCCTTTTAAATGTCCAGAATGATGCTTGGCATGCAGTTGGTGATTATTACATGCACACTACATGAATACATAAGTACCTAGAGAAAAAAAAACAGGACACAACAGAAGCATTCATGTTTGATGATAAAATGTTCACTTTCTTTTTCTCTATTTTTTTCCAGTTTTCACAATACACATGTGCGACTACTGTTATAATGTGGCAAGTGACCCAAACTGCTTGAAGAGATTGAGTTCAGACCACAGCCTGGTCATCTGTTGGCTGAGGAACCTTGAGCAAGCTTCCTTCTGTGCCTCTGGTCCCCCATCTACAGTAAGAATAAAGCCTTCCTTGTGGGTCTGTGGTGAACATTTCATGGACATCACGTGAGCCTGTAGACAGATCCAGACCAGGGCTAGACAGACAGCTCTCTGTCAAGGTAAGCATTCCTTTGTAGTGTTCAAACAACTATGTAGTGTTCAAAACAACTATGTTGTTGTGGTGTTGTCTTCCCTAAAATTATTATTATTTATCATCACCATCACCATCATCATCACCATCATCATCATCATTTGTGTGTGTGTGTGTGTGTGTGTGTGTGCATGATGGTAGGCTGGGAACATGTGCCACAGTGTTTTTTCCTGCATATACTTGAGGTCTGGGGATTGAACTCAGGTCTCCAGGCTCACATGATAAGTTCCTGCTGAGCCATCTTGCTGGCCCCTAATTACGGTTTGATTTTTTAGTGGACACTCAGACTTGACCTGAAGGCTTCAAAGGGAAGAGTTGGCTGTAGAGTAGGAAAAGACCTGAGTAAGAGTTAGTGGACCTACCACGGACTGGCCAAATGACCGTGTGAGGGCCACTGTGTTCCCTGAGCCACTGTCCCTTCGGCCCCACAGAGACTCCTGTGTTCCTCAGAACGACAGGAGAATGTCAGGTGGCCTCCAGGGGTGAGTCATTTTTATTTTTTATTTTTATTACTGAGGAAGTTGTCAAAGGGACTCTCCCAGCCATCCCCCTGTCTGTAACAAGGTGGCTGCTCTCCTTTGGCTAAGAACAGAGAGTTCCTTGTCCCTGAGAGCCATGGAGGCCTGGTCATGGGGCAGGGCTGAAGCCAAGGGTGGCTTTTCTGCCAGGGTCCTCCGGGCTCCTGCCTTGATAACCCCGTCCTCCCTTCTCTGCCCCAGAGCTTCCCACACAGCTGCAGCCTCATTATCCGGGGTGACTGGGAGTCTCTGAAAGGAGCTTAAGCAGGGGTGGGCTTTCAAGTGCTCCTAATACAACTTCAAAGTTCACACCTTCATTAAGATGTGAAGAGGCTGGGCCTCCCTCCATGACTCCCCGGCTATTGTTCCCTCCCCATCTGGCCGCAGACTCAAAAGACGAGCCGGATTGGTTTTCTTTGTCCAGACGGCAGGCTGCTAACCAGAAAGGCTAGACCTGTTTGTTAAGAAAGCTTCCCGGCCCTTCAGCCCAGCTTCCCTTCAGCCCAGCTGTGAAGGCTCCTCTAGGCTGGGGAATTGGAGTGCATCCCCAGGCTGCCAGGGCTGGATCTGGGTGGCAGGACCGAACTCATTCTGGGAGGGTCCCAGAGGAGCAGACCCACGGCCAGTGTCGGCAGTGGGCAGTGTCGGCAGTGAAATGGAGGCTGGCTTCAGAGTCCCCGAGGAAGAGTTAACAGAGCTGCAAGGCACACCTGGACATAGGGGCAGCGGTGTGCTCCGTGTAAGGGAGGCCTGTAAGGGCACAGCAGACGACTCTCCACGGGAGGGCAGAAGGTTTGAATCTAAAGTCACGCGGGAGATCTTTCCCACTACTTCCAGCCCTGTGATGCTGGGGATGCTGGGGCTTCCTAAACCCATCAGCTCATTTCTACAAAATCGACCATTTCTTCCTTCCTTCCTTTCTTCCTTCCTTCCTTCCTTCCTTCCTTCCTTCCTTCCTTCCTTCCTTCCTTCCTTCCTTCCTTCTTTCCTTTCCTTTTTAGAGAGGGTCCCATGTATTGGAAGCTGGCCTCAATCTCAATATATAGCCAAGAATGACCTCACGCTCCTGATCCCCCTGCCTCCACCTCCCCAGGGCTGAGACTACAGGAATGCCCACTATGCCGCACTTATACAGTCCCAGGGATCAAACTGAGGGCTTCAGGCAAGCTAGGTAAAGCACTCAACAGACTGAGCTACACCTCCAGCCTTTCCTTTTCAACTGCTTTTGTTCCCAGGCTCCCAGCTGTGGATTTCTGTATGGATTACAGTTGGGGCCCTTTGCCTTTTCTGTTCGCCAGTTAGCCACTTGGGAATAAAGCTACTAAAACACCTTGGAGCCTCTTTTGTCACCGAGGGAGTGGTTCCTGGCAGTGGCTAACGGCACAGCTTCTGTGGGCGCCCAATTTCCTCTTCAATCCGAGCTCCAAGACTGGACAGAATTCTCCCAGGCCCGACTCATTCACTAAAGCGAGAGCCGTTGAGACTGGCTTTTCCTAAATGGAGGCAGCTTCAAAGAGTTTTCTGTGCTCTCTCCTGGGGAAAAGCATGCAGGGAATTTTCTAGCCTTGGATGGTCCTCAGGGTGTCATGATAAGCCGTAAGAATGTGAAGAACTGTGAAACAGCAGGCAATTCAGAGTGGACGCTGGCAGCTGAGCCCGTCCCGGCGTTTTCTAGACAGAGAGGCAGGGAAATCTGAAAGTCCAAAGTGTGTTTTTGTTATCGGGCATAGGTTTGGGCCGTAGCCCTGCCACCTAATAGAGGGGGACTGTAGCATGAATCTTAAAAAGTCTTATTAATAAAATCAAACCTGAAGCCAGTTATTGGGGTGAATGCTGGAAGATCAAAGAAGCAGAACAAGCCACAGCTACCTCACCTCGCCAGTTCCTCAGCTGATCCTGTTTCCTCAGACGAGGAGTCTGAGTCCTCATCCAGAATGAATCTCAGCTGAACTGCTGCTCGAAAGCCTGAAAGCTTAACCAGCCAAAATGCTTCTAGTTCTGGTCCTCACACCTTATATATCTTTCTGTTTTTGCCATCACTCCCTGGGATTAAAGGCTCACTTCTTGGGATTAAAGGCATATGTTACCATGCCTGGCTGTTTCCAATGTGGCCTTGAACTCACAGAGATCCAGAGGGATTTCTACCTCTGGAGTGCTAGGATTAAAGGTGTGAGTGCCACCATTTTCTAGCCGTTGTATCTAGTGGCTGTTCTGTCTCTGACCCCAGATAAGTTTATTAGGGTGCACAATATTTTGGGGAACACAATACCACCACAGGGGACTTTAGGCATGACACCTCCACTGCCAGGCCTGTTTCTTCAACTTTCAAAGGACAGCAGTAACGCCCATCTTGCAAAATAGCTGTAAGGTTGGATGTGATAACATCCACAAAAGCTCATCTTGCAAAGCAACTGTGAGGTTGGATGTGATACATCCATAAAAGGGTCCCTATCAAATGCCATTCACTGCCCTCTGCCATCAAACTTATTATTGAGTCTTTAATAAACTGAGTTGTAGATTTTTTTCATGTGTGTGTTGTTTGTTTTTGTTTTGTTTTGTTTTGAGACAGGGGCTTCTGTAGCCCAGGCTGGTCTGGAACTGGCTATATGGCCACAGATGACTCCAAATTTCCAACCTTCCTCCCTTTATCTCTCAGTTGCTAGAATTTCTAGCGTGTATCACCACATCTGGTAGGTTGTGGGTCTTTCGATGAAACATCATCCTTTAGCTTAATTATTTATGTTTTCAACTGTTCATAAATTGCATTTCCTGCATTCTTTGGTGTTTTGGGTATCTCTCTTACAGAAATATCTATGTGCAGCACACTGAACAGGGATGCTTGCTGTAGCAGTATCTGCAGCCCCAAATGGGAGTATACGTAACTCCCACGTGGCGCACAGAAGCTCCACAGGACTTATACTAAGGCTTGATTCTATCTGTGTTCAGGACTACCGACAGGTGCTAGAAATGATGTAGAATGAAAGGAGACAGGTAGGAGGATGTCTAAGGCATGTTGCTGAATAAAAGATGGAGCATGGTGTGTTACCACCTTCTGGAAGAGAGAGTTATGTGTATGTATGTAGATGAATTTCTAAATGGTCTTATTAAATAAAAAACACGGAGCCAGAAGTTTGGGTTAAAGCCTTAGAGAGATCAGGGAAATACAGAAAGCCACCAGCCAACCTCACCTTAGCAACTCTGCAGCTTCCAAGGAGAGTGACTTCCTGTCCACTCGGGCTTATATGCCTCGCTTTTCTGCCCTCTCATTGGCTCTTAGCCCAGCTACCTCACTTCCTCTTCCTACACAGCTCTGTCATTGTTTGTCTGTCTGTACAGACCTCCAGGTCTCTATGGTTGGTACTGTGATTAAAGGCATGTGTCACCACGCTTGGCTCTGTTCCCTAATGTGGCCTTGAACATGCAGAGATCCTGCCTGCTAAGGGATTAAGGGCGTGTGCTGCCTGACTTCTTTGTTTACTTAAAATGGCTGGCCTTTTCCCCCTGATCTCCAGGCAAGCCTTATTTATTAACGCACAAATAAGATATCACCACACTTCAGCACAAATAAAATATCACCACATATGTAGACCTGTGTCTGTGCATAGGAAGAGTCTTCAGGGACACACATTAGCAGTTTGATGGGACATGGTGTGAAACTGGAGAGGTGTGATAAAGAGGAAGAAATTTTTGTTAATTGTTTTGTGTACAGTATTTTATAATGAATGTATTCACTCTCCAATACTTTTTGACTGTTCTAGCTTTAAACTTTTATTTATTTATGTATTTATTTATTGTGTATGAGTGTTTTGCTTGGTATCTGTAGAGACCAGAAGATGATACCTGATCCCCTGGGCCTGGAGTTATAGGCATTTGTAGCTGCCATGTGGGGGCTGGAAATTGAACCAGGGTCCTCTGGAAGAGCAGTCAGTACTTTTTAATCTCTGACTCATCTCTTCAGCCCCTTGGGGTTTTTGTTTTGTTTTGTTTTGTTTATTTGTTTTGTTTTGTTTTTGAGACAGAATTTCTCTATGTAGCCCTGGCTGTCCTGGAACTTGCTCTGTAGCCCTGGCTGACCTTGAACTAAGAAATCACACCTCTCTATCACACCTCTCCAGTCTCATACCAAGTCCCATCAAACTGCCTCTGCCTCCCAAGTGCTGGGATTAAAGTCCTGCACCACTGCCTGGCCAGCCCCCTTGATTCTTGATTTTTACTCATTTTCTTTCTTTCTTTTTTTCTTTCTTTCTTTCTTTCTTTCTTTC
>CABHPR010151025.1:3823-45300 GCA_902168415.1 Peromyscus melanophrys | reverse complement strand
CTTTCTTTCTTTCTTTCTTTCTTTCTTTCTTTCTTTCTTTCTTTTTTATACAAGGGCTCACTCTATAGCCCAGGCTAGCCCGGAACTCAGGGCACTTGTGCTCCACCCTCCCCACTGTTTATGGTTATAGGTGTGAATTATCATACCCAGTTGAGTGTTCTTATAATAAAAATAATTAAAAGAGTAGTCCTTTTGCTGCTGATTCAAAGCTTGAATTGGTATTGATACAAAGCAGTTCCATGGAGCAAATCAAGCAAGTTGTACTTCAAGAGTGGGTACTGCCCAGACCATGCTTGAGCGGGAGCCCTCTATCTGTGTATGGAGCTGGGCACTGTAGAGTGAGTCAGACAGAATCTAGGACATCCCTGAGCTAGACAGATGTGGGAACTACATTCGTCCATTTTTTTTCTTTCAGTCAAGAGATACTGAAGGCTTCTCACGTGGCAGGCACTGTCTAGGTACTCAAGAGAACCAGAGGGAACGGAACCCTTGTTCCAGCAAACAAGCACACATGAACATAACAGTTGGGGTTCTGTAGAGACAGCCCATCGGAAAACGGGATGAAATACGATAGGACTGGGAGCTGTGTGTGGGGGTGCACTCTGTAATAGGACACTGTGCGGGCCCCTTGAAGGAGGTGTTGCTGGAGCAAAGACTTGAATATGATAAAGCATGGGTAAGGCTGTGTCCGAGCAGGAGCCCAGAGATGGACTGGGAGTGGCTGTGCAGCAGGAACACACCGCTCTGGAGGAGGCCCTGGAGTACTCCATGGGGTAGACTGTGCAGCAGGAACACACTGCTCTGGAGGAGGCCCTGGAGTACCCCATGGGCTAGACTATACAGGACTCCATAGTGTAGACTATAGGGCTCCACAGGGCACAGGCTTGGGTTTTTTTTGTAAACACAGTGAGAAGGGTTTGAAGGCAGGATGACATGATAGAAGGATTTCTTTTTTTAAGTGCTGGGGATAGAGTCTAGTGTCCGGTGTATGTTAGGCAAGTTCTCTATCACTGAGTCACTCCCTAGTTCAAAAACAACAAGATTTTTAAAGAAAACGGGTTTATTTATTTTATGGTATGCATTTTCCTGCATATATGTGTGTGTGTGTGTGTGTGTGTGTGTGTGTGTGTATGTGTGTGTGCACCATGTGTGTCTTTGGTGCACAAAGATGTCAGAGGAAGGAATTTAAAACTGTTGTGATGGTTGTGAGGCACCATGTGGTGCTGGGAATTGAACCCAGGTCCTCTGTAAGAGTAACAAGTGCTCCAAACCGCTGAGCTTTCTCTCCAGTCCTAGATGCAGGATTTTAAGTCCTGTAACTAGTTGTCAAGAGATTGCCTTTTCCCAGATGGCGATGATGTCCCACTGTAGCTGAGCTACAGGGACAGCAGTGTAGGAGGTGGGATGTGGAGTCTGCTGGTGCACATATAAGTGGCCATAGCATTGGCTATAGGTTGTGAGAGAAGCAGCGGGGAGCCTGGGGACGGCATGCCTGGAGCTTCAGACCAATGAGCATTGTCACATCAAACATTCTTGACAATGGACCTTCCAGGAAAGGATTAGGCATGTTTTCTGATTGGCTTTGAGGTCTGTTCTCTCAGGTCAGTATTGCTGTCTCCATTGTGTGGATGAAGAAGACTGTGGGTCTGAGAGGAGAACCCCAGTGACCCGATGAACAAGCATCACAAAGCGGCAGTGTACAGGAGCTGTGTTTCCATTCTCCGAGAACTTGTGCTCAGCAGCATCCTGCTGCTGGTCACCACTGGGATGGAATTAGCATCCTGAGGGGTGGCCGCCAGGAGCTTCAGAGGGAAGGCATTGATGATCCAGGTCAGGGAAGGAGGAAGGCTTCCTGAGGTGAATGGGATTTCAACACCAGCTGTTTGGTACCTTTGAGCCAGTGCTGGGAACAGCTGACCAGCTCACGCTTCAGCTGCCTGGCTGGGCCACACGGAACAGGTGGTAGCTGCTGAAATCTCCATGGAGCTGAGGCAAGGAGCTGGCACACCACCACAGGCCAGGAACAATGGGCTGCCTCTTAGGGGATGGACTCAAGTTACCTCAGCCATTCTCCTGTGGAGGGCCAGTTTCTTCCACTGCCCCCCCCCCTTGATTCTTTTCTCTCAGACCTGCAGCTGCTTCCCACCCACTTTGTTCCAGTGAAAACACTTAGGGGACTCTGCTGACCAGATCCAGTGACCTCCTCCTTCTCCCCTTGCCTACCTAACTGTCCTGAAGCATTGGGATCAGGGTCCTGCAGCCTCCTTGTCACTTTGTGCTGGGGTGGCTCCCCTCTTCAGTTTCTTCCACACAGACATCTTTGGGTTTCCTCCTTCAGCTGTTGGGGCTTTCATGCCTACCCTCAATCTTCTTCAAGCACTCCCCACCCCGCCCCTACCCTTCTCGGCTCCTCTCCCCTCTCATCTCCACCCTGCACCCTACCAATTGTCCAGGCTCCACTTTTCTGGTTTGCAACTCCAGTTCTGCCTCCTTTGTTTTCTGCTCTTATGCTGTCTGGACTCCAGGTTCCAGCCATTCCGAATGCAGCTGGGATCGTCTGGCTAATGTTTGACATGAGCTGAGGGTAGGTTGAGGCATGTCGCAAGCATTTCCAAAAGCCCGGCTGAGCTTTATGCATCTCAGGTTAAGGACTAAGAACAGAGGCCTCTATTCCCAGAGATAAGACATGGCTGAGTTTTAGAAGTCTCACTGGGCAGTCCGTGGCCGAAGGACTGGGCTGGATTTTATAGTCTAGGTGGGAGAGGATGATACCCACTCAAAGAGTGGCTGGCACTAGCAAATGAACAAGCATCAGGCAGCATTTGGGCTCCAGTGAGAAGGAGACAAGGGAATGGGGAGGAGGCATCAAGCTTTTTCATGGTAGAGTCGGTCACTGATATGTGGTCCTTCTCCAGAGACAAGGTATGTACCTCACTCATGTTTTCTTTCCGAAAGCCTAACCAGGTGCCAATAGTTTTTCAGTCTTACTTTCTTGTGTGTGTATGGATGTTTGTGCATTATACGCATGTCTGGGGCCATGTAAGCTGCCACGTGGGAGCTGCACACTGGACTTGGATTTGTCTCCTCTGGAAGAGCAGCCCATTCTCTAACCACTGACCCATCTCTCCAGCTCCAGTAGCTGCTGGTTTTTAAGGTTTTGTGAATAACATAAAATGAAATAAAATGGACTCATTAAGTCATTATCAGTTTGTTCAGAGGCCAGCCCTGAGTGGTCTACCTCACACTGGAATACCCAGTGTTATACTTGGTTCTCACAGTCAGACGGATTTTTCCAACAACATTTCAGATGAAGAAAAGGAGGGTTGGGGAGAAACGGCAAACCCAGGGCTGGACACTGACTCTCAGCTGTTGTTATGGAACAGCACAGATGGGGTAACTTAAGAACAGTAGAGGTCTACCTGGCTTGTAGTTCTGGAGGCTGGGGAGCCCAAGATCATATGCATAATACATGCCAGCAACTGGCAAAGGCCCTCATGCTGTGATAAAACACAGCACAGTGAACAGTCACCCATTACAGAGAGGAAAGCTAGGAAAAACTCAGTTCTACCAAGCTGGGTCTTTTGATAACTGTTGCTCCCATCCTCACTAGAGCCCCTCATGACCCCATCACCTCTGGAAGATCTCCCTGCTTTCTTCTGTTCGTTTTAAGATGGGCTTTATCTTTTTTTTTTTTTTTTTTGGTTTTTTCGAGACAGGGTTTCTCTGTGTAGCTTTGCGCCTGTCCTGGATCTCGCTCTGTAGCCCAGGCTGGCCTCGAACTCACAGAGATCCACCTGGCTCTGCCTCCCGAGTGCTGGGATTAAAGGCGTGCGCCACCAACACCCGGCTAGATGGGCTTTATCTTAGTTACTTTTCTATTGCTGTGATGAAACACCATGGCCAAGGCAACTTCTGAAAGGAAGTGTTTAATTTGGCTTTCAGTTTCAGAAGGTTAGCATCCGAGATGGCATAGTGAAGAGACAGCTGAGGTCCACAACCATGAGGCAGAGAGAGCACACATTGGGAACCACACAAGTCTTTTGAACTTCAATGTTCACCTCCTCCAACAAGACCACACCTACTAATCCTTCCCAAACAGTTCCACCAACTGGGGACCAAGTATTCAAACATTCAAATCATCATAGGGTGTTATATATCCCAGGCTGGTCTTAAAGTTGTTATGTAGCTGGAGCTGGCCTTGAATTCCAGATCATTCTGCCTCCACCTCCCAAATTCTGCCCATTTCTTCATTTAGATACTCTGTGGCAGTTAAATTTCAACCTGAGTTATGCAGATGACCTTCAGACCTCAGTACATACTCTGTGCATGGTGACTAGTCCAGTAACTGAGATACAACCCCGGCTGGTCCTGTGAGACACAGTCTCAGAACCCCAGTCACCACAAAGAAAGACTGTGTCTTTCTTGTAAGGTGACTGGGTTGTAAAGAGATGAACCAGGACCATCAAGGAGTCATTTGGTCATCACAGCAGGCGAGTCAGCTTAGAAAGGAAGCTAGAAAGCAAGCAGAGAAGCTCTAAGAAATAAAAAGATACACAGCATTGTTTTCTTTCTTTTTTTGATTTTTCAAGACAGGGTTTCTCCATGTAACAGTCCTGGCTGTCCTGGAACTTGGCTTTGTAGACCAGGCTGGCCTTGAACTCACAGAGATTCACCTGCCTCTGCCTCCCAAGTGCTGGGATCAAAGGTGTGCACCACCACCGACCAGCTCAGTGTAGCATTTTTTGAGTGTTTCTGTTTAAGCTTATCTGAGCCGTCCTTCTCCTGATGATGTTCACTTTCAATTGCTTTTCTTCCTCTCTCTCTTTTTCTTTCCTTTTTTTTTTGAGACAAGGTCTCTCTATTATGTATCTCTGGCTGTCCTGGTACTCTCTATGTAGACCTGGACGGCCTCAAACTCACAGAGATATGCCTGTCTCTGCTCCATGGGTGCTAGGTTTAACACCAAGTTTCCATTGTTTTCCTTGAGCCCAGTTAGTCTTTTATAAATGAAAGGCTTAGTAAGGGACCATTAGCAGAAGTCTAGGCCACCTCCTTCCCTCCTTCCTTCCTTTGAGGTCAGAGGCCACAGACACGCCCATTTATCTGTTGGTGTGAAAATGCGACCTCTGAGATAGGTCTGCCTTTGGTTATCCCTGCTCCATATGTCTAGACTGTTCATTTTTCTCAGTTGCCTATAACAAAATTACCTTGAAATAGAAGCATTTGCTGCCGTCTCCAGAGGTCAAGATTATTTAGAATCGCATTAATTTTTTTATGCCCTGTGTGAATGATAGCAGAAAAGCCTTTAAAAGAGGGTGAAGGCTGCATTCACATTTGTTGCTCACATAAATACAACAACCTTGAATCTTATAAAAAGAAACTCTGCCAAATATTAATCACACGTAAGTGTTTTGAAGGTCAGGGTGCAGCAGGCATTCAGAAAGCTTTCATTCGCACAAAATCATGGCAGAAGTCCAGTGGAGCTCAATGGACTCATGACCCCATTGACACGTGCACACACTCAGGAAACATTTTAAGAATGAGAAGGACAGCGACATTACTATGAAAGACTTGGAAGAAAAATGGGTGTGAGCTTTCCGAGACGTTCTGGGCTGGTACAGTTCGGTTCCAGGTGGCTGGGGTCGGGAGACTTCTGAGTTCAAATTCCATTGCTGGGGAGGGTTCCAGCAACTGGGAGAGTGTCCCGAGACCAGCTCATTGCCCTGTTTCACAGGGGGCTCCAGTTCACACAACACACTGGAAGACTTCCCCAAAGCTGCCTAGAAAAATTATTCCCCTTTGTCCACTTAGAAAGTGTCAAGACAACTCAAACATCATCACTCTAACCATGCCTCCTTTGGAAGTGTTGATGGCCCTTTTTGAATTCCACGCGGATTTGTAAACACCATGATGGGATTTCGCACATTACGATGTACTCATTTGTTTACTTTTTAAACTTGTCTAATTGTGGGTGTGTCTATATGTCTGTGTTTCTCTGTGTCTGTCTGTCTCTTTCTCTCTCTCTGTGTGTTTGTGTATACATGTGTGTGCACTGAGGAGGCTGGGGGAGGCTGTCAGGAATCCTGCTCTACGACTCCCTACCTTATTCCTTCGAGACTGGGTCTACATCAAACTTAAAGCTGTTATCGGACTTGGGGGATCACAGCTTGTATCGCTAACAAGCCAGGTTTAGACACCCATTCTCCATAAGACAATTAAAAGAGCAAAACTTGAGAGGAAAAGCAGAAAAGGGGGGCATTTATTCAATGTGGCCAAGTTGGGAAGAGGGACAGAGAGATCCAGCAACCTTTCCAAGTCCATCTTTGAGGGTCACAGCAGGCTAGGGCTTAAATAGAAAGCAAGAGATATGAAAAACTAAGCAATCTGGCTAAGGCGTGGCCTCCAGCTCACCATTGTCTCAGCCCCAAGGCCCTTGACATTCAGACATTCTCTCAAACAAGATCATCAGAAAGCTGTGGAATCTTTCTCCAGGAGGCAAGTTCCTCCTCTGCTTGCATCCAGAGCTTCAGCAGTCTCTCCTCCCAGCCAGAGAGTCTTGGGAAAATTCTACGCTCTTGGTGTGGAGTCCATCAGTGGTCTGGTAGCCAAAGAGAGGAGCGCCAGTGTCTCTTTACAATATGTTCATTCTTGGCAGGGAGGCCAGTTACAAAGCTAATTGTTTCAGTGAGGCTGGTTGGCCAGCAAGCTCCTGGAGTCTGCCTGTCTTTGCCCTGGACCCTGGGGTTGCTAACATACATGACCACACATGGATTTTATTTGGGTAGCAGGGATTCAAACTCAGGTCCTCATGCTTGTGCACTGTCCCCAGTGAGCCACCTCCTAGCCAGCATTGTACGTCTTTATTAGTGGCCCCTGCATTTGTTTCCCTGGCTTAACAACAAAGGAAGGGTTTTTTGTTTGTTTGTTTTGTTTTGTTTTAAAGCAAGGACAATGCCTTAGCCGTCTTTATAGTTCCAGTGGACTCAGCCTAGAGCATAACATACAATGCATGTGTAAAAAATGTCAAGTAAGTAGAAAAGAAACATCACAAGAAGACTGAGAATTGATAATTCCAAGAGAAGTGCCAAAGATCATTCTGACCAAACTAAATAAAACTGCACACTTCCGTGACTGTCTGGATTATTTTTCTTGATCACCTGGGTAACAACTGAGTAGTTTGAAATGAAATGACCTGGTTTTCCCACTTGCCTCATATAGATTGGCGTAAACAGGTTGATACTATGATGGCTAGGGCTGGGGAGCTGCACTCAGCAACAGAGCATTTCCTTATCACAGACGAGGCCAGATCCCCAGCCCATCACCCACCTCTTGCCCAAACCAAGATGGCTGGTCTACTGGAAGAGATCATATCTGTACCTGTTGCCTGAAATAACTGCTTATAGTGTCCCAGTTAAATCTGAAAAGTGTCTCAGAGTGGCTGTAAATACTTTGCCTGCCCCTTTAATGGAGGACACCGCTTGTCTGAGATACCTAAGATAGAACCATGTTACAGTAGCTATAAAATCCCATTGTGGGGAAAATGTTTCACTCAGATCAAGAGAATGGCATACCTGGTTTGAGTGGAGACCTGACATGGTAGTTGGGAAGGGCAATCACCTGGCCAAGGACCCACCCCTAGGAAGGTGGGCTCACCTTAAGCTGTGTTAAAGAAATAGGAGGAATAATTATCCCTTTAATGAGAGAATGTGCTTATTCTTCCCAGAATGCCAACCCACTAGTGCAGTCACTTACAAAGCTACAGTCACACTGTTCTGAACCATTCTGAAAAGTGTAACTTTTCCTTTTCTAAGAATGGTTTCCCTGACTCTTGGGCTTTACTTTTTCTCTAAATCTTCCCTCCCTGCCACGCAGTTGATTGTCTGTCCTGTGACTGTCCCCCATGTTGATTGTCTGTCCTGTGACTGTCCTCCATGTTGGTTGACTGTCTGTCCTGTGACTGTCCTCCATGTTGACTGTCTGTCCTGTGACTGTCCCCCATGTTGGTTGATTGTCTGTCCTGTGACTGTCCTCCATGTTGACTGTCTGTCCTGTGACTGTCCTCCATGTTGGTTGATTGTCTGTCCTGTGACTGTCTCCCATGTTGATTGTCTGTCCTGTGACTGTCCCCCATGTTGGTTGATTGTCTGTCCTGTGACTGTCCTCCATGTTGGTTGACTGTCTGTCCTGTGACTGTCCTACATGTTGACTGTCTGTCCTGTGACTGTCCTCCATGTTGATTGTCTGACCTGTGACTGTCCTCCATGTTGGCTGATTGTCCTGTGACTGTCCTCCATGTTGACTGTCTGTCCTGTGACTGTCCCCCATGTTGACTATCTGTCCTGTGACTGTCCTCCATGTTGGTTGTCCTGTGACTGTCCCCCATGTTGATTGTCTGACCTGTGACTGTCCTCCATGTTGACTGTCTGTCCTGTGACTGTCCCCCATGTTGACTGTCTGTCCTGTGACTGTCCTCCATATTGATTGTCTGTCCTGTGACTGTCCTCCATGTTGACTGTCTGTCCTGTGACTGTCCCCCATGTTGACTGTCTGTCCTGTGACTGTCCCCCATGTTGATTGTCTGTCCTGTGACTGTCCTCCATGTTGGTTGACTGTCTGTCCTGTGACTGTCCTCCATGTTGGTTGACTGTCTGTCCTGTGACTGTCCTCCATGTTGACTGTCTGTCCTGTGACTGTCCTCCATGTTGGTTGTCTGTCCTATGACTGTCTCCCATGTTGATTGTCTGTCCTGTGACTGTCCCCCTTGTTGGTTGATTGTCTGTTCTGTGACTGTCCTCTATGTTGGTTGACTGTCTGTCCTGTGACTGTCCTCCATGTTGGTTGATTGTCCTGTGACTGTCCTCCATGTTGGTTGACTGTCCCGTGACTGTCGTCCTCCATGTTGATTGTCTGTCCTGTGACTGTCCTCCATGTTGGTTTCATTCAAATAGCATGGCTTTCTCTCTTCTTTTTTCCATCTTCCTTTTCCAGACAGCCGCCAAAATGGCAGCTTGCTAGCCACGGGTGGGGGCTGGGGGGTGTTCTTTTAAACTCTAATAAAATTGTCCTTGAGCTTCTATTTAAATCTGTTCTTAAATTCTTTCCTTAATGGGACTAAGAACCCCAAGAAAGGACCCTGATTTTCCCATGACATGTGGTGACTCTGTTAGGACTCTTCTAAATTTGGGGGAAACACAGACTGAGAATTTTTTTCTAAGTTGCTGAAAAATCTTGGCTCTAGCTATTCTCTAGGTCCTATTATCAAATGGGAGATATTTTACTCTGTTGCTTCCTACATAGGAAGGAAGGATTTTTCTCCCCTTATTAATCTATGACAAAAAAAGTCACATTGATATTATCAAAACCATTTTAATCTTTATTATAACCCTGTGTCCTAGTTAGTTTTTATTGCCACCTTGACACAACCTAGAGTCACCTTGAAGAGGGAACCTGGAGTGAGGAATTGCCCAAATCAGATTAGATGTATCATAGGGACATTGATCAATTGCTAATCAGTACAGGAGGGCCCAGTCCACTGTGGGTAATACTACCCCTACGTAGGTGGTCCAGAGCTGTATAAAAAAGCTAGCTAGTCATGGGCCTCTGAAGACATGAGCTAATAATAACCTTGTTCCTCAGTGGCATCTGCATTAGCTTTTGCTTGAGTTCATGCCCTGACTTCCTCAATGATGAACTGTGGTCTGGAAGTATAAGCCAAACAAATCATTTCCTCTCCAAGTTGCTTTGGTCAGAATGTTTTATCACAGCAAGAGAAAAGCAAACTAGAGCACCCTGCCTTCAGCAGTAGGAAGTGTCTTTCAGATAAAGCCCGGACTCAAAGAAGTTAGCTGTTCAACATCTCACAGCAAATCCGTGTTAGTGCCAAACTTCCGTCTCATTGCCTCTAACTCTAAGCTCTGATTCTTTCTACCTTGCAATATTGTTTATAATCTAGCAAACTGTATTTTATAACCCAATCCTCTTACCTTGAAACTTATTTTTTCCTGTCTATATTACTAAATAATGATGTAATTCTGTCCTTACTTAGGAGGCTCCTGCATGACATCTGTTCCTTGTGAAAGATCATTCTGGCCTATGAAGTTCAGTCTGTAGACAAAGGCATTACTTCTGACATGAAGTGAGGATTTGGTTTGTGTGAACTGAATGTCTGCTGTAATTAATCATAGTAATGATCTTTTGCCTTAGGAGCCATTAATATGTAATTTGATAAGCATAAACTGTAAAACACTTTAATTATTTATAATGGGGACAGACAGGGGAGTTATGAATGGAGGGGGGAGTTTTGAATGGAGGCCGGAGTTAGACAACAGAGCTAATAAAGCTGGCCCTGGTGATTAACACCGAGGATCACAGTACTGACTATAATAGCAAAGAATAAAAAGGAAGCTGTCTAAAGTCAAGGCTGTATTTACACGATGGAATATTGCACAGTGGTGTCATAAGCAGTCATAAGTACTTATCAATAGAGAATGATCTATCCAAAACATTGCTAAGGACAATGCAGGAAATAAAGCTATGTATATTATGACATTAAAAATATAATGCATACTGAGAAAAATACTACAAGAGGTACCTATATATCTCTGCTGTAAAAATTACAGATGGGAGCTGGAGAGAGGCCCAGTGTTTAAAAGTGTGTATTGCTCTTACAGAGAACAGGGGTTTGGTTCCCAGAACCCATGATGGATGGCTCACAACTGCCTATAACTCCAGCTCTTGGGACTCCAATGCCCTTTTCTGAACTTCAAGGACATCTGCACTCATGTGCACATGTTGTAGAATATTACTTTAACTCTATAAAGGTGTGTTACAGTTGTTTATCCTGCATTTGTTTAATGATGTAAAGATGTGCTGCTTTGCCTGCCCAAGGCACCCGATTTGACTAATAAAAAGCTGAACAGCCAATAGCTAGGCAGAGGAGAGACAGGTGGGGCTGGCAGGCAGAGAGAATAAGTAGTAGGAGGAATCTAGGCTTGAAAAAGAAGAGAAGAGAGAAGAGAATGAGTGAGAAAGAAAGGGAGGTGTCTGGGGTCAGTCATCCAGACAGTGGCCAGACAGACAGACACCAAGTAGGACATACAGAATGAAAGAAATGTAAAAAGCCCCAAGGCAAAACTTAGATGGAAAAAAAAGGTTAGTTTAAGTTATAAGAGCTAGTGGGACAAGCATAAGATGAGGCTGTGCAATAACAATAATAAGGTTCCGTGTTGTGATTTGGGAGCTGGTTGGTGGCCTGAAATAAAGCCTGTTACATGCACATACTCACACACAGATGTACACATATGCACACAATTTAAAAATAGTAATAACAATAAATATTTTTTAAAGTTACAGATGAGTTCCTCTTTTTTTCTTTTTTCTTTTTTGAGACAGGGTTTCTCTGTGTGGCTTTGCGCCTTTCCTGGAACTTGCTTTGTAGACCAGGCTGGCCTCAAGCTCACAGAGATCTGCCTGCCTCTGCCTCTCGAGTGCTGGGTCCTCTTTTTTATTTGTATATGTCTTCTGAGATTCCTATAGCTAACATAAATCATATGTACAACATTTAAGTTATAAGTTAAGTGTATAAGAAAAAATCAAGTTCCAATTTCTCTCTGTTATTACTATCAAAAGACTGCATGCGCCGGGCGTTGGTGGCGCACGCCTTTAATCCCAGCACTCGGGAGGCAGAGGCAGGCGGATCTCTGTGAGTTCGAGGCCAGCCTGGGCTACCAAGTGAGCTCCAGGAAAGGTGCAAAGCTACACAGAGAAACCCTGTCTCGAAAAACCAAAAAAAAAAAAAAAAAAAGGAGAGAATCAAGAATCTTGACACATGTTATGATGGCATGCATGAAACTAGAGGGATTATTGTGCTAAATGAAACAGGTTAGTCACAGAACAGACACTGTCTGAATCCACTTGTTTGAGAAACCCAAAAACAGTCAAATACACAGAGGAGAATGTTGGTTGTCAGAAGTTAGGGAGAAGGGAAATGGATGTTACTGTTCAATGGGTATAAAGTTCCAGTTACATAAGATAAGTGTGTTCTGGAGAACATTCATACAACAGGGTGCCTGTAGTTAACAGTGACTGCTGAACATGTAACATTTCATTAAGAGAATAGGTTTTGCTAAACATTCCTTTTGGAAGTGCACTATTTGAATAATGTCTTCTGAACCACAAAGTCAAAATAGTTGAGCATCCTGACTCTGGTTGTTTGGATTCTCACAAAAATTAGGGCATTGTTGGTACCAGTAGTTTGAGCCCAAAATTAACCAGTGGTACTCATGTAGGACAGGAAGGTGAGATGTTAGTTCCCTACTCAAGATCCTGTGGTTCAAGTGAGGGATACCCCAAGTAGGTCAGCAGATGCTCTGGCCTTAAAGGCTGGACTGTTAGCCTTCAGCATCATCTGCATCCCCTTTTCTTCTTGTGTCTTGGGAAGGCTGGTCACGAGCTGTTAACAGGCTCAGTGGTAGCCACGCATGCTCAATGATATCTAGGGAGTGTTGGGTACATCTACACTCCAGGCTGTATTTTTTCTTCTTATTAAGGCTCTGGAGACAAGAACATGACACCATTTTGGCAGCTGGGGCTGCAGCCATGTGTGAGGAGAAGTGATTTGCATGAGTGACACACCACCACCTGGCTTACTGCAGTTGACTCTAAACAAGTGAAAGGACTCCGATTCCCAGGCGGATACCGGAAGCTAACTTACACACCCATGCACACACAGGCATGTGCGCACACAGGTGCATGCACACATGCATCAGCTCCTGCAAAAAAAAAATGTTTTTAAAAACCCTTAGAAAACACAACCCTTCCATCCCATACAAAACCCCTACCGAGGAAATCATTTTGCTGTCTTGGTCTTACCACCCACCCCTTTCCTCTTCTCTCCGTTGTTTGTTTTCCGACAATACTGTAGGCTCATAGCTGAGATTCATCTCATGAACACCTTCCACAAGGGTGTCCTCAGTGATGCCAACTAGAGAAGTGGGATTACTTTTCCCTTACCAAAAACGATTCAGATTTCTGTCAATCACCTAATGGAACCTTGAGCTCCACCCTGGACGTCTGGCCAAACTGATACCCTGATAATTCATCTGTAGGATGAAGTTTCATAGTGACGGCTTCGGCTATCAAGGGTTACTTATGACATCCGACATCTCACATCCTCTTAGTCGACTAGGGCCTCTGTACCACACTTCTACATTCTTCATAATGATATCTTTAAGCTGTTCATTTCTTTGCTGGAAAAACCATCATCAGGGTCCATTTTTTTTCTGGCACATCTGGGAAAGATGGGGACATATGCCATGATATTGGCAAATGGAGCATAGGGTAGGGAAGTCTTTTTTAAAATGATTTATTTTCATTTTATGTGCATTGGTGTTTTGCCTGCATGTGTGTCTGTATGAGGGTGTTGGATCCCCTGGAAGTGGAGTTACAGACAGTTGTGAGCTGCCATGTAAGTAAGTGCTAGGAATTGAACTCGGGTCTTCTGGAAGAGCAGCCTATGTTCCTAACCACTGAGCCATTTCTCCAGCCCCAAGGGCAGGAAAGTCCTAAAGATGGAAAGCTTTGTTGTATAGGAAAAGAGCACCAACAGGAGACTGAACATGTGACTTCAGCTACTAATCTTAGTAACGTTGAGTTCACGTGGGCTTCATCCTTCCTTCGTTGGTTAAACAAACTCATGACATATACTAAGAACCTACCATATGCTATGCTTTGTTAGTATACATATGCTAACACTAAATTGGCAGCTGCAGAACAGGGTTTGTATGCTAGCTAGACATGAAAGGTGGCTCACACTGATCCCTGTTTCCTCAGACTCAACCCCTTGCATGAACCCCACTCACATTATTGATTCCATCTATAGTGTTATGAGATATTGCAGAGGTCAAAGGATATCATGTCATTATAGTGGACACTGGAAAAGGAGTGAACACATAGTATTCCAAATGTCGGATTCCGTTTTTTAACGTTCAAGGAGAAAATGGAGCCGGAGACTCAATGCCATCAAGTGTTTAACACGGCTATGCAACTAGAAGGCTTGCCTTCTGAAAGGTGGGTTGTTGCTCAAATATCTCCAGGAGCTCTTCATTCAGGACCAAGTGTTCATTAGGGTGAGTGCAATTATCTCAGAAACATCTCCTTGGTCTCAAAGTAGAATTTTTAAAAGCACTTTATCAATTCTAGCTTTAGCAAATCCAAAGTGAATACTTCTGTGTCAATCAAAACCATCATGGAAACAAAAATATAAACATGATCCTTTTGGTAGATTCCAAAGTAGTGAACCTCATTAATAACTTGAGTGTTTTTAAAGTTATGGGACTGGAGAGATGGCTCAGTGGTTAAGAGCATTTGCTACTCTTGCAGAGGACCCAGGTTCAGTTCCCAACATGCCATGGTGGGCCACAAAACTCTGTAACTCCAGTTCCAGGCGATCCAGCACCTTCTTCTGGCCTCCATCAGCATCAGGCACATACCTGGTGCAATACACACATGCAGGTAAGCATACACATAAGATATAAATAAATAAATAAATAAACAAACAAACAAATAAATAAATAAATAAATAATGTCATGATAATGCAGGGTGTTTTTTACATTGTGGAGTTGAATCCAGGGCCTTACAAATTTTTCTCTCTGCCATGCTTCTTCCCACACTCCATCTGGTGCCTTGTTGCGACACTCTAGTCTTGTTATTCCTCAAGTACACCCCACTTTTCCTGCTCCCAAGGCTGCACATGCTGTCCTTTCTCAGAGTGCTGCACCCTAGGACTGTCTGGCTTGATCCTTCATCTTTGGTTCGTTGAACTTCACCGAGGTTCTTATTCTTTCTTTCCTTTTAAAAGCAGTTTGCCTCTGCCCACCACTGTCTTCCCTCTCAACCTGGTTAAATTTCCTAGTTCTCCACAGAAATCTGGGAAGGAGCCACCATCAAGATCTCTGCTTCTGTCTTAGAATTGAGCTACTTAATTCAGGTGCTGTGCCTACAACCAAATGCACATTAGAGTAGTCGTTGGGTCTTTCAAGAACTTTCTCTGGTTATTGTATTGGTAAACATGTAATCTATGTGTATGTAATGTATATGTGTGTGTATGTGTGTATGTGTATAATGTGTATATGGTGTATGTAATGCATGTGTTGTATGTATGTGTATAATGTGTGTGTGAGTGCACTTGTTTGTATATATGTGTGTGTATAGTGTATATGTGTGTGCATGTGTATGAGGGCACATGTGGAAGCCAGAGGTTGACATCTAATATCCTCCTCTATCACTTTCTACCTTACTATAGTTGAGAAAGGGCTTCTTCCTGAATCTGGAGTTGACCGTTTCAGTGAGACAGGCTGACTAGTGGACCTGGATGTGCCCTTCTCTTGCTCCCAGCTATCAGGTTATGGGTGTGCTCTACCATGCTCACCCTTTTTATGTGAGCACTGGGGATCTGAGCTCAAGTAAGTCCTAATGTTTGTTCAATAAACATTTGACCCACCGAGCCAGCTCTTCATTCAGCCCAGTGGTGGGCATCTATAAATACAGAGATGATTCTTTTAAACACACACACACACACACACACACACACACACACACACACACACACACACACACACTTCAAGCATCACTTTGTGTTGCTTGCAAATACATTGACTTCTTGTCCAGATTACACTTGCATTTCCATTGGGAATTTTCTTGGCTATTTTACTGCTTGTTCTTTCAGATGAAACTTATTACTAATGTCAGAATTATAAGTAAAAATAGCAATTATAGTTATAAAATGTTGAAAAAAAGACTCAAAACTAACAATGCGCACCTTCCACGGCCAGTTCACAAAAGACACTGTGACTTCTGACTTGCTTTTCCTGGGGTGACTGGGGGAAGGGTGCTTCAACAGAGCTAGACCTGTGAAGAGGACCGTGTGAGAAGAGGCTGAGGCTTCCTGCCTACAGCCCGCCCCACATGCAGGAGCCATTTTGGAATACAGCAGGGCTTCGGCCCCAGCCAAGACTTCAGTTACTGCACCTATGGCCACATGAAGAGACGGAGACCCGCCTAGCAAAGCCGCTTCTGAATCTCTGACCCACAGAGCTGGGGCACGATCAGGGTTTACTATTTTAAGCTACTCTATTTGGGGATACTTTGTTAAGCAGTACTAGAGAACTCATAAACTTAGCTATTCAGGCTAAGCTTCCTACCCTTATGGAGAACATGGTTTTGTAGGCAGGATGGGAGAAGAAAGATAGACAGAATGATGCCATCAGATAAGTAAATAAGGATAAAGGGTGAGGAACGCTGGGAATGAACATGCAAAGGATTGAGCTGAGGCAAAGCTCTCCAATAGGTAGAGCCTTCAGACGGTGTGGGCATGCTCCGGTCCTACTGACGTTTAGCTAGACTGTAAAGTGACCATGCTCAGAAGAACCGCCTGCAGCCTGAGAGGTTTTACCTCTGGGATAGTAGAGACTTCTTGCCCACCCTCCAGCATTTCTCTCTGATTTTTTTCTAGTCATTCCAACTCTTTTATTTAAAATAAGATGTAACAGGCTTCATGGGCTTATGTGTGGCCGATACCATCTGAGCATTGGTGTTATAATTCATCCCTTTGAGATGCGTGTTGACCTCCTTGGTACTTTCTGGTCCAGTCTGCTCTTGTTTCTCATCATCGTGTAGAAGACATAGTGATCTCCTTTTCACGCACGAATATGTTTCTGAATATCAGGTTATGGTGATTACTACTTGGGTCTTCTCACAGACTCGTTTGGGCGACAGGTTACGGTGTCATAGATACTAAGACAGCAGAACGGACTTTCTGCCTTGGTATTGGGAGGATGGGGGGACCTCTTGACTGGTGCAGCTGAGCTGGTCCTCCCCCTAACCCAGGAGGGCTGGCACCACCATTTGAGATCTTCGGGGTGGGAGGCAAGGCTTGGGGCTGACCCTTTATTCCAAGAGCGTGGCAAAGCCATTGGAGGGTTTTAGATGGCAAAACAAAATGACCTCACTTCTTTAAAAAGCTCGCCCTGGTGATTCCTGGGTCTGTGCTAAGTCTCAGATTGCTAATTTGTAAAACAGGAGATTGAGACAAACTTTTCCACTCGGCTTATCCCATCTGCACTCTTTATTCCAGGGTAAATATTCCAATTCCTGTAACCATCCTTCACACACTTTGGTGTCTTTACAAGCTTGGCTATTCCCTTTGGAGTTTCTATATGTGGTCATGTCCTTTGAATTTGGGGCACTTCAAACCCAGGCCAGTACTCTGCCCCTGGTCTGTCCAGAGTAGAATGCAGCGAGGCTGTCGGCCTCCTTGTGAGGTCATTTTCACCCTGCGTTAACAGCCATGGTTTCACTGTGGAAGCTCTCAGCTGCTACCACTGAGAGGCAATGATATATACTTGCTCTTTGCTAGCCAGGGATCATTTTCTCCCATTATGCATTCTGTCTACAGCTGGCAGAAAGGCCCAGCATCTGTACAAGGCATCTAATATGAGATGGGCTGGGGCAGAAGAGATCTGAGTTGGGATCCATGAATCACCCTCCCAAGAGAGTCAAGGACTTTCAGAAACTGTACATAGAGACAATCCTTGCAGTTAGATGAGCCTAGGACTTGGATCTTAGTTCCAGAAGAATCATCTGAGAGCGTTGCTGCAGAGGGGCTGAAACCCGGATTGCTAGTTCTCATTCAAAGGATCAGCTCTGTCTGCAATTCAGATAAAAGATTAGCATTGGCTAATTCAGACAGGAATGGTAACTCTCCAACTGGGCCAACAGATATGTGATTCCAGAACACGTTCTCTGGGCAACGACGCCAAGGATGGCTGTCTTCAGAGAGAAAGGAGAAAAGGTAGAAGACAAAGAAGAATTGAGGTCAGCTAGAGTGGGGCCCCCCAAAAAATCAAGTTCAGGAATAATTTAGCAGATAGGGATCCAAAGAATATGTAGTTTGCTTGACAAGTGGCATTTACTCCGAAAGTGAAAATGAAATTGGAGAAAGTGAGATTGCTGTATAATGGCTCCTGGAGATTGGAGAGAGATGATAGCAGAGGGGAGAGGAGTTGCATGGCCTCCCTAGTTAGACGCAGAATTGGAATGTATGAATTTGGGTCTATAAAGGGTCATGTGAAGATCACACAGATAATGGCTTAATCCCAGCCAGCTCCCAAACGATGTTCATTAGGGAAGGCGCTCGGGCTCTTGACAAGCAGGCCTGAGCAGACTCATGCTGCCTCCTCTCAAAACTGCTCATTTTGGGTAGGACTTCTTAACAGAATAAGACCACTTAATTCAACAGTTAAGCCAAGCGAAGATGGAAAAAGATTTTTACCCTGAATGTCAAGGGGCCTTGAAAGAGCTGGACGGGCAGGAGGAGAGAAAGATGAGGTGTGTAAGAGCCGGGAAGACACGTGGTGCTGGCAGAAGCTTACCCCTGCAAAATAACGAGTCTTGGCTACGGAGCAAAAGGCACATGGACCTCTGCCTAGGGACATCTGGGCTTCGTTCCTGGTCTAATGAATGTCTCTCTGTGACTATTGCAGTCACTTTATCTCTGTGAGGTTCATTTTATCCACTCTGAGACAAGTACAATTATAACCATCAACTCCCTTCCACATGCAGGTAAAAGTTGGCACGACGCTTTCATTGACTTTTTAAGTCTAACACTCAAAGCCGTCCTATAAAGTGTCACAGTCAGGCTCTGTCTTACATATTAGGAAATGGAGGCTCAGGAATGTTAAATGATGTTCCCAAAATGTAGCTCTAAGGGGAAACATCATCACCAGACCACAGATAACATGGTTTCAACCATGAGGCTCTTCTACAACCAAAGCCTTCTACTTTATGAGAAAGAAAATTATACATATTTTTCTGAGGTATATAGTACACTATGCAGAACATGGGTTTTGGAATATGTCAACTTGGGTAATAAGTAACTGTCAATTTTTAATGTTTTCATAAACCTTAGCATGCTTGTTTATAAAATGAACTTCAAAATGGTCCTTCAGCCATCCAGATTCCTATGGCTTCAGTGTCCCCAGAGCGTACAGAACATCATGTCAAGTGCTCTGTAGATGAGAGAGGAAATGGTGCTACAAGCCAGCCATGGGGATGAGCTAAGAGCATGGTGGGAAGGTGCTTGGGAGGGGTGGTAAGAGTTTAAACTTTGGCTCTGTCATGTATGAGACATTTGACCCTATGAAAATTGTGCAGTTCTCTAACCTTCCATGTCTGTAAAATCCCTGCATCACAGGATCATTGGGAGAATTAAATAAAGTTCTGGGAGATGCCTGGCACATTGCATGTGCACATGAATTTCATTCTTGACAACACAACTACATTGCGCTTGTATGTCAATGAGACCCGGTAGTACATGTCTCAGAAATGTCTGCAGGATTTCCTTTCTCACTTGGTGGAAAGTTGTGGAGTTGTGGAAAGAGGAGTAAAGGTGCAGGCCTTCTAAGAGTGAAAGGCTCCAGAAGCTGTTCTACCACTTCTCCATAAAGTAACCTGAATGGAAGCACAGAGTTCTGAGGAAATGACTCTCAGAGCTAGAGTTGCATTTGCCTTGAGAATCCTCTGAATTTGCACATTTTTTCTTGCCTTCATGCTTCTCAGCAAGTCTACTTTACTGCTCTCTGGAACAACTGCTTCATTCATTCATTCATGTCTTCCATTCTCAGGCATTCACTATTTATCCATCTCTCTGTTCATCCTTACAGCCTCAGACAGTTCTTATGTGTATCCTTGGTGTTAGGCCATGCTTAGTAGTGGTATAGCAATGAGTCAGAGATGATGATGCCAACCTCAAGCGTTTGGTGTTTATGGGACATGAGATAAATCCCAAGGACAAGGGGAGGTGCAGGAGGGTTACTCTAGAAAGATGTTTACAGTGGAGAAGAGAATCCTAGCCCATGGCTGTCTTCATGAGGGAAGGCACTGAACTGATTTGGGGAGTACTCCAAGGTAGCATAGCAGTCCAGCACAAAGACAGACAAGGGTTAGAAAGGATGCATCATCCAGGCCACAGAATGAAGGGATGACCACCTGCTGCTTAGGCTCTGAGTCTTGCTGTGAACCTTATTGGGTACACGGAGCTACAAGAAGGCTAAAGACAAGCGGTCCTCCTGACATAGGTGCACATCCCAGCTCCACCTTGCAGTAGCTGGATGACTTCGTGGAGTCTTGATCTTTCTGGATATGGGGTTTAAAAAGCCTTTCACATGGGGGGGGGGCTGTGGGAGCTCAGATGAGAAATACATAAGACACAGAGCCATGACGAGTGCCATGACAGATCCATCACATTCACACTGGGAGGCTGGAGGGAGTCAGAAGAAAAGGGCCTCCAGATGTCCAGATTTGGTAAGCAGTACTTCGCCTCTCAAGCAAGAAAGCAATGGGCCTGAGCGACATGAGCAATGGGGCAGCAGGTGACTTTGACCAACCGCTACAAACTGATGAGTGTGACCTGATGCTTGTTAATAACTAGCTAATGATTTCAGATGTAGGGGAATGTTTCATTTACATGATCTATGTTACTAGATATTTACTCAAAAGCCAAGTGCTTTGTTCCATAGACAGCTTTCCTGCCTGATGTCACAGCAGGAACCACCACTGAAGCCTGCCATCTTGGAAATCTACATCATATGTGATACTAGAATCAATCAGACCGTGAAAAAATTCAGCCAATCACAGCTCAGATGAACTGACCAGCCATCTCCAAAGACCTGGGAGTTGATGTAGCACTAAATACACACAACACCAGCCACTTGAAGAAGTGAATTACATGTGGCTAACATGGGATAAAAAAAAGGAATAATGCCATGCTCGTTGTGGAAATGCCTCCATTAAGCCAAACAAATTCTTCAGCCAGGCATAGTGGCACATGTTTATAATTCAAGCATTTGAGAGGCTAAGACAGAAACAGTATGATATCAGCCTGAACTACACAGCAAGAGTCTGTCCCCCACAATACCAGGGAGTTAGGGAGATGGTTTGTCAGTGCAGTGCACAACGATGAGGATCTGAGAATGGATCCCCAGTCTGCACATCAAAGCCAGGCACTGTAGCATACATCTATAACCCCAGTGCTGGGGATGTGGAGACAGGTAGATCCCAAGAACTCACTGCCAGCTAGTGTAGCCAAATTAGTGAGCTCTTGGTTCAGACAGACAGACCCTGTCACAAAAATTAAGGTGGAAGGCAATTTAGAAGGACACCCTACATTCATTTGTGGTCTTTTCATGTACTCAGACAGGAAAACACACACACACACACACACACAGAGAGAGAGAGAGAGAGAGAGAGAGAGAGAGAGAGAGAGAGAGAGAATTCTTCAAGGACACAGATTTGGAAACTAAAAGGCTGATCTTGCTAGGGTGTGACTTTTCTGTAGAGCCCATTGTCTCTGTCTGCTTTTTAGGTCTGTTTTTGTTTTTTGAGGCAGGATCTCGTTATGTAGCCCTGGCTGGCCTGAAAATTGCTACGTAGCCCAGGCCTGCCTCTAAGTGCTAAGGTCACCGGTCAGTGGCACCACACCTGGCTCTTCTAGTTACTGTGGTTTCCACTTACAAACATGAATTGTATTTTCCTCCTGTCCCATCAGTCGGGGAAGTGGGCAGGACTAGAGTGGGGGCAGTTATCCAGAAGCTGTCCAGGATGGACAGTTCCCTTACTTTATCCCAGAGCTTAATAGACAGGCACTCAAAATATATCTTGCAAATTAGAAAAAATTCCCTAAAAGAATGGGCTTCATTGGGGGACCACCTCTCAGTTCTGATGACCAGCAGTTTCCTAGTAACAGTCTCCTTCTCTCCAGAGTGAACTCCTCTTTTGGGAGATGGAGCAGAGCTCTTTCACACTGCAGGATCAGTTAATTGACATTCTACTGCTGTGGGGGAATCTCATTGCTCACCTGTCTAAGTCAGAAAACAAACCAACAAACCATTAGGTCAGATCGTGGCTCCTGTGTCTGAGCCTCCTTGAGATAGACAGAGGACTCTAAGTGAGGTGGGAGCAGAGTGGCTGTCTTAGTTGAGTTTCTGTTACTGTGTTGAAACACCATGGTAAAAACAACTTGGGGAGGAAAGGGTTTATTTTTACACTTCCACATCACTGTTCATCACTGAAGGAAGTCAAGGGAGGAATTCAAACAGGGCAGGAATCTGGAGGCAGGAGTTGATGTACAGACCATGGAGCGGGACTGCTTACTGGCTTGTTCCTCATGACTTGCTCAGCCTGCTTTTTTATAGTACCCAGGAGCACCCAGGGGTGGCACTGCCCGCAATGGGGTGGGCCCTCTTGTGTCAATAAGTAATTGAGAACATGCTGTACAGACGTGCCTGCCTGGAGCCCAGTCTTATTTCTGGGTTGAGGTTCTCTCCTCCAAGATGACTCTAGATTGTGTCAAGTTGACATAACACTGGTCAGCACAGTGGAGGTGATTGCAACAGATGACCCAGGTTCCTGAGCAATGGAGCTCCTCCACCCAGGGGGACATTTCCATGTGTGGCTGAATGCATGCCTTTTGAAGCTCAGGGGAGAGGTCTGGAGGTATTTGAGAGTTATGACATGGACAAAGATAGAGGAGAAGCCACGTGAATAGGTGCCATGCCCCAAGCCACCGTGTGACAAAAGCAGAGAACGGAGAGCAGGTCCCCTTAGACTGACATGTAGAGAATGAGCCCAAACAAGAAAGCAGAGCAAGTTACTCGGGAAGATGAATGTAGAGCAGAGGGAGGAACTCAAGACAAGGACTAGTTCAAAGTTCTAAGAAGGATGTGTCCAATCTTGCCAAAGGCCTCAGGGAAGTCAGTGAAGGTTGAATCTTAAAAGTTCATTGGGTCTGACAAAGAGGGGGTAACTTCAGAGATGGGGTGAGAGAACCAAAGGAAGGTTGCTGAACTGGCACTTTTCAGAGTCAATGTCAGCATGCAGGAGTAGAGGGGGAGAGAGCAGACCTGTCACCAGGCGTGGGGAGAAGTTCTATGTGGGGACTTTCCCCTTGAGCAGGGGCGGAAGAAATGAAGTATGGGATTTGGGGACACTGGTGGTGGAAAGGAACGGGAGAATGAAAGATCATTATGGGCAGATTTAGGATGCTAGTGGTAGATCTTGGCAGGTATAAGATGTGGTTACGAATAAGAGCTTCTGGAATGGAAGAGAAGGCCAATGACGCAGGAAGAGCAGGACTGTGATGGGGTGGTGGTGCTCCCTTGTAATCCAGCACTGGAGAGGTAGAAGAAGGAATATCCGTTCAAGGCCAGCCTTGGCTACACAGTGTTTGAAACTAGCCTAGCCTGCATGGGACTTTGTCTCAAAATAAAAACAATATTCTGGAGGATGAGTTGCTGGAAAAATCTTTTCTCAATAGATCTTGATGGCAGCAGCAGTGGTGTAGAGAGGAAGACCATAAACAAATGTCAACATTCAGCCAAAGGTGAATGAGTGCTTTATGGTAGACAGAGGTTATTACGATCTCCAGTAAACCCAGTGAATGAAAGTGGATTGATGTATGGGAATCCTGGAGGAGACAACGGTATAAACCGATATTGACACCTGGTGTCTGGAGCACATGAGAACGGGCCTTCCTATTAACAGTGGTGGGGGATGGGCGAGGGTATTGCTAAGCGCTGAGCTGTGGGGTTGAGTGTTTTAAGGGTGTGGAGATGAGCGTTGAGGACAGATGAGCTACCTCCCCTAGAGAAGACTGGAGAGGAGCAGAATCATTAGGGACGCACCACGTGCCTGGCCATGTGTTAATCACTTCAATAATGACAGCATTTGGCCCTGCTCTGAGGGTCCCTGGAACCTTTCTGAGCACCCATCTGTGCCGCCAGACCTTGAAGGGTTTACTGTTTCTCTCTGCTCTGTTGGCTAAGCCATGCTCACACAGGGATAATGAAGGTCTCATTTGCCTCCGACAATATGGTGCCTTTCTGCATAATTTACATGTTTCCTTCAAGACTCAGACACTAAGTAATGAGGGAACAAATTCTGGTGCAGGTCTTGTGCCTGAGACATGGGGACCTACACTCTGTGCCTTTCTGCCTTGATGACATCTTCCTGGGCGACGCTGCAGACTGGAAAGGTGTCTCTCTATCTTGGTCTTGGCAGAAACCTTATAAAGGGAGGACTTGGACTCCTCGTGGTAACTGGAGGCATCTCCTGTGCCGCTGTTACCTCCTGACATTCAGCTGCAGTCAGTAGATTTATAAATACTTCTCTAAGAATGGATTCAGTTTCCAATTGGTAAGAACATTAACTATCGCTTATTGAGCGCGTAGATATGACAGCCATTATGCTACAGGTCCACAGGAACTATTTTGTTTTTTAATTCTACACAACAACCAATGAAATAGGTTCTCTTTCAACTGAATATTTGGGAAAACCAGTTCTTAGTGCATTCAGCTCCCAAGGGAGTTGGTATTCCCACCCATGTTTCTAGGCTCTAGAACCTGCCATCTTAGCTACAGCCTGGTCACTGATTTAGCTTTCTTTCCCTCTGTCATATGGACTCACTGTATCCATGTATTGATGGTGTCTTAGCACTTGTACATTCGTTTACTTAAAAATCTTTCACTGAATACCAACTCTGCACTGGGCCTTGTGGAAGAGGATGTGCAGGAGCTAAGGATCAATCATTAGAGGATGAATATGGAAGAATAGATGTCTCTGAGCCTTAAAGGAGGCAAGCGCTGGCTCCAAAGAGTAGACTAGCCAAATCAGGAGTTTGGACATCCTTCCGCATGTGATGGAGGGATACCTGAGGATTTTAAAACACAGACAGAGCAGACAAATATCTACCACCTGCCTCCCATGTTTCAGAGATTTACAGGGTGATGATACAGGGAACAGGGTGAGGCAGTCAGGAGCCTGCAGAATTTAAGGACTGCCAGAGGATGACATCCTTGTACCCTCCTGTGTCTGGGGTGCCTCTCATGCCCAGGACTTGGAGGGCCCTTGGGATCAAAGGATAAATACAACTTGGATCTCTCTCCATAAGACATGATCAATTATGGAGAGTGGCTGAGGCAGTGGACAATTAACCTGGAGCTGGGTAAAAGCATGACTTCAGGAGTGTTAGTTAGAGATGTCCTAGTGAAGAAGATGAGACCATAGCTATGTCCATGTCCTCCTACCATCCTCTCCTGGGACTCAGGACCAGACATTCGGATGGCAGCTGGCAGGTGTTGTGAAACGCGTCTTGGGATTTTAGTAACTTGCCTTTTACTGTTGAACTAGCCTTGAGTCCAGCAGTCCTGGAATGCAGGTGTGTTCTGAGAGCTCATGCTGTATACTTTCATTTTGGTCCCTGAGACTTACGTGATTCAAAGTCAGACAGGAACTTTACCACTTGGGTTGGGAGGCCAGCAGAGCTACGTCTGTTTTCTAAGCTCTAGAATCCAAGAGCCGGGATCCTTTCAAATCTTCCCAGTCTTTCTGGTTTTGACTCTGTCGGCTCCCAAACCAGTTCATGGCTCTTTGTGAATTATAATCACCTTTGCCCTAATTAAAGAGCAGCTGCCACTCCAGGCCACTTCTGCCTCCGTGTTTTCAACCTCAATAATTCCTGATGGGTGAGCCCCGGGTTATTAATATGGAGTGGGGATTAAGTGACTGAAGAGCAGAATTGCAGTGAGGTGTCAGGTTGCTGGAGGGAAGGGGACACTGCTGGTCCAGCCCGGGGAGTAGCTGCAGCGTCAACCGGGACACATAATCTGTGTAGACCCTGCTGCGGCAAGGGCAAGGCTGAGCATGAAGAAAGTTCTAGCATTGTTGATTTTGAAAAGGGTCAACAGACAACCCAGCAGGGTCACTGTGAGCATGCTTGTTTACCTGGGAATGTCAATGGCAGTGGGCTGGGATTCTCTTAGGAAAGCATGTCAGTGTTCCATAGTTAATTATTTATTTATTTAGAGGTGGTGGGGTTGCATGATGCCGGTTTTGCTGACCTGGAATTAACGATATAAACCAGGCTGGCCTTGACTAATAAGCAGTAATCCTCCTGCCTCTGCTCCTTGAATACTGGAATTACAAATTTAGGTCATCACATCTGGCTAGTGACCAGTTTTGGTTGTCAACTTACATGATAGCATGTTCAGAGGAGGAGATATTGGTCTGAAAGATTAGAGACTTGGTTCAAGTCTCTATCAGCTACTGACCCAAGACAAACAGCTTGCCTTCTGTGGTTCCTGATTTTTCCCCCACTTCAAAACAGCTAGATGATCGCTCATATTGCTGCTGGCTCCCAGATTCTGCACCCTATGGATGCCCGAGAAAGTGAAAACACTTCCATCAAGTTACCACCTTATGTAGGATGATGTGGGGTGCTACCAGGGAGAGCTGGTAGTCTGATAATTGTGTCTTTATTTGGTAAGATAAAAGGGGGAAAGAAAATAATAATAAAAGTACCCAGCCCCCCTCCCTCACTATTCAATTTGTGGCCTTTTCAAGACAGGGTCTCATGAAGCCCAAGCTAGCCTTGACCTCACTGTGTAGTTGAAGATAACTCCAATTTCTGATCCTCCAGCCTCCACCTCCCAGTGCTGGGATTACAGATGTGTGTCATCATACTTGGTGTTATGTGGCTCTGGGCGAGTAGAAACCAGTGTCTCATGTACAAGTACTTTGTCAACTGAGCTACCTTCCAGGTCCCAGCATGTGCCTTTTCACTGAGCCTCAGTGTCTGGTACATTACCCACCTTCCTTAATCCTACTGGTCCTCTTGAGGGATTCTGGTTTTGTTTTGGGGTTTTTTGGTCTTTTTTTTTTTTTAAATGCTTTCAACTGGTGCTTTCAGTCTTTAGTCCTGAAGGGCTTCACTGAAGCCAACCAAGCATGTAACTCTTCAAAGACATGGAGGGCACTGAACGTTAGTAATCCCCTCTTTGGGCACAGCATCTGTCTTTGCACTCTGCTCTGCGATTCTGCAGTGAGGAGCAGCAGAAAGATTGGGGACTTCGGAGCAGGCAGTGCTGTGGGACTCTGGGCAAGGGGCCCATCTCCAGGGCTTCTGGCTTTTTTTTTTTTTTTTTTTTTTTAGTTATCTTCAGCTTTATTTTGATTAACCATCTATCAAGAGTGCACGCCAAAAGTGTAGAAAAAAAAATTAAGGAGCCTATCAAAAAAGTCCCCTGATGAGTGGGAGGAAGGACGAGCCGTTAGGAGCCCTTCTTAGTAAAGGAGATGTTCTCCAGGTTATGAATGCCATTTTTGTCAATGACCCGAACGCTGAAGGTAGGCAGATTCAAGATGAAGCGCGTCTGGAGCTCATCCAGACATTTCCTAAGAAGCTCCACTGCCCTCTCACGTGAGATAGTTGGTGTGTAGTATCGGTCAAGGATACTGAGAGTCAGGAAGGCACTGTAGCCATGAGCTGCAAAAGGAGCCTTGGCCAAGGCTGCCAGGTAGTCCATGTAGTACAGTGCTGGCCCTTCGTGCTCATCGTAGCCAGCCAGGAGGAGGTTCACATGGTACAGGATCCGACTCCGAAGACAGTCAGCCAGGTTTCGATGTGTGAAATTAGCTGCTGCTGTGGGGGACAATTCATATCCATTCCGCATCTTATAAAGCTGCACGTTTTTCTGGATATATTCTGCAAACTGTACAGTGTCTCCAGCCTCTCCAACACATAGGAGTAAGATTTTTTCACTCATCTTAAACATCTTGTCATGATCGTCCTTCATCTGCACAATATTGCTGGCTGCCACCCTATTGGAGGCGACGAGGACATAGTCAGGGCCCTGGATGCCGATGAGGTACTCCATGATGGCAGGAAGCATGAGGCAGCAGGGTCTACGGAGAGCACTTCTGGCTTCTTATTTGTAAAGAGAAAGTGGCAGCGCGTGACTGGGGATTGAACATCTAACACTACAGAAGCACGTGGTCAGCATGTGTGGGTCCCTCCCTGTCCCTAACTCCTCTACTCCAACTGATGTCAATCACAGGAACCTCTTCCTTCTGCTGTGCTTGGTGGTGAGGTGACCTAATTCTGCCTAAGGAGACATGAGAGGGAGTCTGGAGGTTTTGAAAAATGTTTCCTCCTTCTTAATAAAAGACCATATATATGTATATATGTATATATATGTATATATGTACACATATATGTATACACACATATATCTCTATCTCTATCTCTATCTCTATCTCTATCTCTATATCTATCTCTATATCTATATCTATCTATCTATCTATCTATCTATCTATCTATCTATCTATCTATATATATATATATATATATATATATAGAGAGAGAGAGAGAGAGAGAGAGAGTCCAATTGCTCCTCTGGATACTGCACTTTCTGGGATAGTCTCTGTAGTTCTTTTTGCTACTGCCTGGGAAATAAAAGAACCAGAGCTCTCCCAGCCCTCATCTGCTATGTCTTACCTATGGACTTCTTGACATGTAGGTGGACACAAACACTCTATCATTATTTTTTTGTTTTGTTTTGTTTTTTCGAGACAGGGTTTCTCTGTGTAGCTTTGCGTCTTTCCTGGAACTCACTTGGTAGCCCAGGCTGGCCTCGAACTCACAGAGATCCGCCTGGCTCTGCCTCCCGAGTGTTGGGATTAAAGGTATGCGCCACCACCGCCCAGCTCTCTATCATTATTTAAACTGATTTTCTTTGGGGTTTTCTGATGCCTGCAGCTGGAGGCATCCTCTTAGCCTTCTCAGTACAGACATTTGTTCTTTATCAGTCACCCATCTTTCCTGTTCTCGTGGTCCACCCCAACTTCCTTCTGGACTTAGAGCCTCAGAGTCGGCCATCCCGCTCATAAAACACTCCTGCTAATCCTTAAGCAGCTGACATTTGGCCATTTCTACTTCCACAAGGCCCACCATTGTGACTTCGCCCCCAGTTCCCAGGGGTGCGGAGTATTACAGGAGAAGTAGAAAATGATACCCAGTGGCCATATTCTAAGTCCCTATTTCCTTCCCTTTCTGGCGTCTTAGCAGCTGTTGCAGTCAGTCTGGACGACACACTAGTTCCTCCCCCAGGCAGTTGTTTGTTCTGTAGCTGCCAGGGTGGATGCCCTCTCACTCTCTCTCCCCTGGTGCAGTCTTTCCAAGCCAATCCCAAGCATCGCCCCCCATGGCGAGGGGCAAATGCCACCTCCTTTGAGCTTCTGCAGCGTCTCTTTTCAAGTCTGATCTCCCGATAGATGTGGTTCTTTTATGTGTTTTGGTAGAGCCTGATTTACATAGATATGCTTTTGTAGCTACAAGAGCCACATAAACATATACTAGGAAAGCAACAAAAGAGAGAGGCAGGATGCGAGGCTGAAATTAGTCAGACTCCAGTTTGAAGATGGACTCCATTCAGTAGTTCAGGGAAACAGGAAAAAGTATTCAACTTTGTGCAACAATTTTTTTTATGAAGATGGAACTAGTCATTGCTTCTTAAGATAGTTGGGAGGATTAGACATATGATTATATAAAGTCATATAGCCTATCGGGCACATAATGAGTCTAAATATTACTTTCTTTACATCATATATCTTCTGCTGTCCAAATCTATCCCACTATGTGTGTATGTGTGTGTGTGTGGGGGGGTCTTAGTTACGGTTTCTTATTGCTGTGAAGAGACACCATGACAGGCAACTCTTATAAAGGAAAACATTTAATTGTGATGGCTTGCTTACAGTTCACAGGTGTAGTCCATTATTGTCATGGTATGAAGTAAGGCAGACATGGTGCTAGAGAGGGAGCTGAGAGTTCTTACATCTGACTCCAGGCAACAGGAAGTGGTCTTTCTCACTGGATGTGGCTTGAGCATATATGAGACCTTAAAGTCCACCTTCATGGTGACATACTTCTGTTGTTGGTTGTTTTTGCTCTTTTTGGGGGGACCATCACCCAGCTCCCAAATAAATTACACACAGAGGCTTATTCTTTATTATAAATGTCCAGCCTTAGCTTGGCTTGTTGCTAGCCAGCTTTTCTTAATGTATCCCATCTACCTTTTTCCTCTGGGCTTTTACCTTCCTCTATTCCTGTATACCTTTTCTTTTCTTCTTACTCTGTGTCTGGCTGTGTAGCTGGGTGGCTGGCCCCTAGTGTCCTCCTCCCCTTGTTCTCTTGCTCTTTCTTCTTTTCCTCCCAGATTTCTCCTTCTATTTATTTTCTCTGCCTGACAGCCCCACCTATCCTTTCTCCTGCCTCGCTATTGGCTGTTCAGCTCCTTATTAGACCATCAGGTGTTGTAGACAGGCAAAGTAACAGCTTCACAGAGTTAAACAAATGCAACATAAAAGAATGCAACACATCATTGCATTATTAAACAAATGTTCCACAGCATAAACAAATGTAACACATCTTAAAATAATACTCTACAACATACTTCCTCCAACAAGACCATGCCTCCTAATAGTGCCATTCCCTTTGGGGGCCCTTTTCTTTGAAACCACCACAGGGGATGTGATGTATATATTTATAAGTGTGTGCTCATGTATGTGGAGACACATGTACACTTGTTGAGCATGTCAAGTATCTTTCCTTTGCTCCCCACCTTTTCTTTTTGACACAAGGTCTCTCACTGAACTTGATGCTTATTGATTGAGCTAAGCTGGCTGGCCAGTGAACTTGAGGGATCCGCATGTCCCCACCTCTGGCACTGGGCTTACAGTCAGGCGCTATCACACCCTGATTTTCACATAGGTTCTGTAGATCTGAAGTCAGATCCTCACGCTTGCACAGCAGGCAGTTTACTGATGGAGCCATCGATCCAGCTCTCCACAAACCTTTTCTCCATGATGTTGTGTAGCTGTTCCCTCCTGTTTGGAACATTCTCTACTCAAGGGAGGACAGAAGCTGGCCAAACATAGACTCAGGAATCACATGAGCTTGCAACATTCTCACAGAGCTCTTCTGAGGTTATATAAGCAGCCAAAACTTGGGGGGGGGGGGGGGGGGGGGGGGGGGGTGGGGGGGTGGACTCTATGGTGCAGCTGCCACAAGCTGTAGAAGGGACTCCAATAACGCAGCTTTTGTGAGTCATCAGCCATGCTGGGGTGGGCTTTTAGTAATGCAGCTGCCCTACCTAAATCATCCATGTTTCATCCTTCATCCATGCTCCTGTAAGTAACTACAATAGACCCCTTGCTCCTTCAGGCTGGTCTGGGATGCAGTTGTTTCTTTGGTCCATCATTGCCCTCTCTAGCTGGGGTGAATAGGCACTTCTGTTGCATCTTCTCAGGAAAAAAAAATAACATAACACACAGGTATCAAGGAATCTGTAATATTAGACAACTAAATTCCTTCTGGCAACATTCAAGTGAAAGTCAAGGCCTACCTCCTCTGCCCATCAGATTGAAATATAGACACGACCTGAGCATTTGGTGCACATTTTTTGCTGCACAGCTCTACACACCAGGAAATGATGAATATATAGCCTGACTAAGAAATAGGCCTTTTCTCTCAAAATCATGGAGTACTTCACAAGTAGCAAGTGGTTCTGTGTGGCAGATTGCTTTGCTTGGGTACTTATGCGCTCCTCCCCACAGACAAAACTCCTTCTTGCTGTATCTCTTAAGTGGCCCTCAAACTTCCTTAGGCATAATGACAGATAGGCAAGTCCCGAGCCTCATCCTTAGGGATTCTGCTTGGCTGGTGGTGCTGGGTAGTTTTTGTCAACTTGATACCAACTAGAATCATCTTGGGAGAGGGAACTTCAACTGAAGAATTGTTTCCATCAGATTGACCCACAGACAAGTCTGTGTGGCGTTTTCTTGATTAATTATTGATATGGGAGGGCCCAGCCCACTCTGGATGGTGCCACACCTGGCAAGTGATCCTGAATTGTATAAGAAGGTAAGCTGAGCAAGCCATGGAGAGCAAGCTGGTAAGCAATGGTTTCTGCCTTCACTTCCTGCCTAGAACTCTCTCAACAATGAACTTGTAATGTGGAAGTGTATGCTAAAATAAACCCTTTCTTCCCTGCGTTGCTTTTGGTCAGTGTTTTTATCACAGCAACAAAGAAGCTAACTAGAACACATGGCCTAGGGCTCTGCACCTCTGATAAGAATCCACTGGGGTCCTGTCACTGAGAACTGGGTTATACATGGTGGCGAGGAAAGCAGACTCTTGCAAGGTAAGCATGCTGTGACGGAGAAGGCAGCCATGGTTAAAACCAAGGGCACATTGTGTAGCCATTACCTATGAGGTGAAACTGCCTCCTAGCAGAAGGAAAGCTCTTCAGACTTGAGATGCTGATGGAAGTTACAAAGTCCAGGAAGCTCAGAGAGTTACAAGGATCCCAAGGCCCCTTGCCAAGGTTATAAAAACAGCGGACAATCCCGGAAAGGGGAGACTCTTTGGTGGAACTGACTGCCAACTGTGCAGCCAGCTCCAGGGACTCAGTTTTCATGAGTCATCACTCCTGTGGGCCTAGAGTTCTCAGTGATGCAGCTGCCTTTGAGTCACCCCACGTGCTTGTGACTTCTCACTAATGTTCCTGTAAGTAAGCCCAATAAACTCATTAATTCACATGTAGACTTGAGTGGAATCATTTCTTCTGTCTGTTACCAGTGCCTTATCTGTGGTGAACAAAAATCTCATACATGGCTACAACAGTATTCATTGGCCCTCAACAGATGTCTAAAACTGTGATGGGGACGGGGATCCTATGCCAAAGGGCACATTGACAGGGCGGGGATAATTCCGAGAGGAAACAGGTTGAACTGTAATGAGGAAGAGCTTTGACGCTGGTCTACAAGATGGATACACATACTCTCTAGATCTCTTCTGGAGACCTGGACGACTGGTCACTGTCTAAAAGTGAACCGGGAACCAGGGAATGGAGTTCAGTGGATAGAGCGCTTGCCTAGCATTCATAAGTCACCCTCAGTACCACACATCCTGGGTGTGGTGGTGCATCCCTGTCATTTTAGTGCTTGAGATGTGGAGGCGAGGGTAAAATGGAGTTCAAGGGCGTCCTTGGTTACATAGGGAAGTCAAGCTAGTGTGGGCCCCATAATAAAGAAATATATAAATAAATAAGGATGGGTGGGCGCATTTGGTAAAGAAGACGGTGATACAAAGGTATAGACCCATCAGGAGCCCCCCCACCCCCATGGAAACAACAGAGTTTCCTTGTCGAAGGATTTTTGTCATCGGCTGCTCATTGTTCTATGGGTCCGTTGTCATTGTCTCTCTGCTTATTTGCTCATTCTCAGTTTTTCAAGACAGTGTCTCACTGTGTAGCCCCCACTGACACTGCTGGCCTCGAACACGAGGCAGTCTTCTTGCTTCTTCCATCTCCCAGGAGTTCTCTAATAGTTTATATAATTTCTGATGAAAATGGAAATAACCCAGAACTATTTCTCCAGATATTCGGAGAAAATAGCCCTGGGTAAGATAGGTTACTTGAGGGGAGTAGGGATTGCATAATGGCCATCAGTCATTTTATTAAAACCTTATTGGGTCAGGCACTTCATGCAAAGGATCTCTAATTTCCCAAGCCTACCCACGAGGGAGGTGTTGACTCTTTTCAGAGGAGAAGCCTAAGCTTCAGAAAGGATGAGAAGTTTGCTTAGGATCACACAGCAAAGATGAAACAATTGTAGGTTAGATCTTACCAGCAGCTCTCTCGGCATCTGCTTGTGAATACATGTGGAAACTTTATCTATCAGTGTCAGGAAAAGACCTTCCAGGACCCACCAGTCCAGCCTTGCCAGACATCTAGCAGAGAAAGAGGTTTCTGAAACAGGAGGAAACCCAGGAAGATTGCTCAGTTCCGGGGCACGCTGCCTCCCAGCTGGGGATGAGAGTTAATCTTGAAAATCAATTCAGCGCTTGCTCTTGCCACAGACACTCCCCAGGGCAGGCCATGGTTCTTCTCTTGCTGCTAAATGGCACAATAAGTGGAGAATTGAGCAAGACAAGGCATGGTGTGTGGAGGTCGGGGGGCCGTCATGGGCTGAGCCTGGAGCCGCCAATAGAGCACTCGCTGAGGGGCTCGTCTGTGGCACATGCAGCCTCGGGGGCAGACAGGGCAAGGATAGACAGGAGTAATTGTGGCCCTTCAGCCTGAGAGCAAGCACAATCAGTTCCCTCCGGCAGCCTAGCTCTCTCCCTGACAGCTTAGGCATCTGCTCCTTAGCTTGGTGGTGACATTGTCCTCTGTGGGCTGATTTCTGGACTGTTGTCCTGTCTTTCTGAGATCTCTCCCAGAGAAGGCAAGGCCTACGCTGAGTGATGAGTCAGTGGGGAGCCCAGGCCTCTTATGTGTAGCTCTGAGTCTTCAGACACCTCAGATTCATGTTTCTTAAGGCTGCAATTAGACCATACTGCTCTAAGACTAGTGGACTATGCTAGATGGTGCTAGAATCTTCTCCCAGATTCTGGAAAGCAGGCAGGTAGTGCTGCTTCCTGAGAAAACCAGCTCTTCTTCAGAAAAGGGTTAGGCAGAAACCAGTGTCATCCACCAGTGGGACAAGTTACACGCCACCTTCCAGGACGATGACCTTCACCTTCTAACAGGTCACTGGTAAGGCTAGAGCTCGGGAAGGCAGGCAGAGGAGGGCTGACCTCTGCCACTTCCTGAAAGAGGTAAGCAGTGGACAGAGATCTCAACAGGGATTGAAATATTAGTTGGCAAATTGAAATATGACTCTTATCTGTTAATACACGACAGTGCATCTCTGAGCCTAGGTACCTTACAGTTGTTGGCTATCATCTGCCTAATTACCTTCATGGGAGTAATTACGGTAACAGGGCTGTGGCTCTCTGAGACCAGTCAGATGTCATAAAGATAATGGACGAGCAGGCGTGCTGGACACAACAGCTTGGGGTAGGGCGTCAATATTTTTCAAATCCCTGCCACTGCAAACTGGATCTCATCTCCAGATGGAAGGCTGGGACCGGCTCTCCTTCTGCCTCCTGCCTCTTCAGCTTTATCACCTGACAGATGACACAGAGGAGCTGGGTGGTAGGGCTTACTGTGGCCATTTTACAGATAAGTAAGCTGAGGCAGCGGGGAGTGGTCTGCTCTTCCTGCTGGACCCACATAGACTTAGGACTGTAGTTTATTGTCTGGGGCCCTCTCATGCTCCATTTGGCCTTCTTCGTGCATGACCTTGAGCTCTCAGAACACATGCTGTAGAGAATCCTGTGTACACATCAAATCACAGTCAAGACGCATCTGCACATGTCACCATCTCCTCAGCCGTTCCTCTAAAGCAGAGAACACAGTTATCTTCCCAGCTAAGCCCCAGGAAAAGGGCTGTGTGAGCACTATTCCTGAGGGGCACAGTTGGAGCTGCCTGAGTGTCTTCTCACTTGGGCGGGGTGGCAGGTGTGGCCCTTAGGACCTTGGTGTCATAAGTCCTCAAGTTAATGGGAACAGGGTTGATTTCTCAAAGCCCATTTTATCTGGGGGACCTGAGCCATCATGGAAGGAAGCTACCCAGACCTCCCCTTTTAAGAATCATGAATACAAGCCAGGTGTGGTGGCGCACGCCTTTAATCCCAGCACTTAGGAGCAGAGGCAGGTGGATCTCTGAGTTCAAGGCCAGTCTGGTCTACAGAGCAAGTTCCAAGACAGCCAGGGCTACAAAGAGAAACTTTGTCTTGAAAAACAAACAAACAAACAAACAAACAAACAAACAAACAAACAGAATCATGACTGCTAGAGAGGCCTGGGCACTGAGTGCTGCAGAGGTAAGAAACAGAGGCTTTAGGAATGAACAGAATTTCTGGAGACAGGCTGCATGTGGGGGAATCCTAGTTCTGCAATTTCTAAAATGTGTGGGCTCAGAGAACTCTAAGCTTCAGTTATCATATCTGAAAAATGAATGTTCATCATTAACTCAAGCAGTATGTAATACTCAGGGTATAGAAAACATGGGGGTAAATGTGGCAGTTGAGGTCTTGGGGGCTGAGTAACTCAGGGTGGGGGCAATATGCTAGTGAGGCAAGCAAGCAGTTAGTGACTACGAGGGAGAATGTGGTGATTTGAATAGGAATGGCCCCCACAGACTCAAGTGTTTGAATACTTGGTCCACAGGGAGTAGCACTATTAGGAGGTGTGGCCATGTTGGAGTAGGTGTGGCTTTGTTGGAGAAAGTATGTCACTAGAGAATGGGCTTTGAGGTCTCAGAAGCTTGAGCCAGTTCTCTGCCTGCTGCCTGTGGATACAGATGTAGATAGAACTCTCAGCTATCTCTCCGGCTTCCTGTCATGATGATAATGGACTAAACCTCTGAACTGTAAGCCAGCCCCAATTAAACGTTTTCCTTGTAAGAGTTGCCATGGTCATGGTGTCTCTTCACAGCAATAGAAACCTAAGAGAGAAGACATGAAGAGTGTTAAAAGCTATAAAGAAAGGAGGCCGAAGGGGTTCCCTAAGGGGTGGATCGGGGTGGCCTCTCTGAGAAAGCGGCAGTTGAACCAGGTCAGAATGACAAGCCTGAGGCAGCTGTGTCAGGATCTGTATCTGAGTTGTGAGCAAGCGGGGAGAATGTTCCAGACAACGACCAGTGTGCCTGTGGCACGAACGAGCAATACTTCCCTGATGCTGGAACTTTCGAAGGCAGAACAAGCATCCAGGGACAGCTCAGGCAAAGCTTCCACAGCAGGAACAAGTGGGATGACCTCAAGGAACAAGGACGAAGGTAGCCAGCATGCAAAGATGATACAGGAAGTGGGGAAAGTGGAGAACGAGGCCCAGGCCAGAGCTGGTGAGTCTCAAGATCGTGGTTTATCACAGAGTGATGGAAAGACTGGAAGGCTGTAGACACAAGAATGACAATCTGACCTAGTTTTTGTTGTTTTCTTTTTGTTGTTTTTGAGGGCAGTTTGTTTACTTGTTTTTGTTTTTGAGATAGGGTTGTAGCATAGGCTGACCTAAAAACTCACCACGTAGCCAGCCCCAGGCTGTCCCTAAATTTACAACAACCCTCTTGCCTCAGTTCCTAAGTGATGGGATTACAGGCATAAACCACTACCCATGGCTCTGATTTATACTTTTAAAACATCTTTGGGGCTGAGGAGATGTCTTGGTAAGGCACCTGCTTTACAGGGATGAGGACCTGAGTTCAAATCCCAAGACCCCCCACAAAAGCCAGGGGTAAGTGTGACAGTAGGTGTCTAGTCCCAGTGCGCCTATGACAGAATGGAAGGCGGAGATAGATCTTCTCCAGAAGCTAGTCTGGCTCCTGCAGGGAGAAACAGCAGAGAGATGCTGCCTCAAATGAGGTAGAAGGGTGAGGACAGACACCCAAGGTTGTTCTGTGACCTCCAAAGACATGCCACTGTGTGTTAGCACACACAGACATACACACAAACGTGTATAGGCATTGTACACATATGCAAACAATACACAAAGATAAAATTTTAAAATAAATAAATAAATAAATAAATAAATAAATAAATACTCTGTCCATTGGTGGGGAGAATTTTGAGGGGCTGTTGTATATAGTTTGCATAGGGACTGTCTCTCGTGTTCTTTGAACATTTGGCCTTCAGGTGGTGGCACTGTTTGGGGGAGACTGTGGATCCTCCACAGTGTGGTGAGGCCCAGCTAGAAGAAGTGGGTTGCTGGGGACAGAACTTGAAGCTCATAGCTTAAGCCTGCTTCTTGGTCTGCTGAGACATCAGCCAGCTGCCACATGTTCTCGCTGCCACAGCCATGAGCTACCCACGTCACCAAAGAGTCACCCCCATAGTGACTCTCCCACCATGATGGGCCCTCTCCCCTCAGACCCTGAGCCCGAATCAGTCTTTCTTCCTCTGAGTTACTTTTGTCGGGTATGAAAAAGGCAGCTAACACAGAGGCCAAGGGTGGAAGAGGTTAGGTCCCCAGGTGGCGGCTTGCAATTACCTGGGCAATCAATTACAGTGATCAGAGATGGGATGTACTTTGTGGGTGGAGGTGGCAGACTGTGGAAAGGGTGTGGAAAAGCAAGAACTCCAAGATGGCACGTGGCTTTGGAAATGACCTCATAGTCATCTGATGAGGACTGACCCAGATAACGGATGAATAGCACTTATCTCCGTGCCAGAAACTTCATGAAGGATCAGTGCATGCTTGTTGTTTTATTTCTGGTGCTGGCTCTCTGCAAGGCGCTCATTTGAACTTTAGGTGAAAGTTTTCTGGTCCTCGGTTTTCTCATGCATGCAATATGGCAAGCCAGAGAATCTTTCAAGCATTTGGTAAATATTGATTAGGCATTTACAGTGAGCCAGGCTCTAGTCTGAGAACCAGAGACATGGGGTTGAAGAGTAGCTACCCTCATATCTACCCTTACAGTAGAGTGAAGGTGCTGGTGAACAGAAAGTCCTGGGGAGGGTCAAGAGGGAGCCAATGGCAAGAGAACCTTGTGGGAGTGTGTGTCCAGGAAAAGAAGACTTCCTACACAAGAAGTTTTTAAGTGGAAGTCACAAGATCAGAGGGAGCTTGGAAGATGAAGGATGAGGATGCCTGTGGTGGAATGGATGTGGAGGGGAGTCCATGGAGATAAGAGATCAGACAGAGGGAATGGAATGATAGAGTTGCTTGAGGCACAAAAGAGTGCAAGTTTCCGTGCACCAGAATTCTCAAGGGCAGACCCGCCCAAACATCTTATCTCATGCTTGGGAGACCTTGAAAAGAGAGGGTGCCAGGACCCATCAAATGCAAGTGGGTGTGTTCTGAAGAACAGAGGGTTTTATTTGTATTCTTTAAAAGGTTAGTGGCCAAGAACAAATGTTTTGTGGTCCTTGGAGGGGGATCTGGTCTCTAGCTATGTGCTAACTCGTTTGCTAAAATGGCAATGCGTGTAAGGGTGGTGGTGGATTATTTTGTTTTACTGTTCTGGGGATCAAACCCAGTGAGCCACATCCTCAGCCTTTGGAGCTTTGTGTTTGCTTTTCCTTTGTATTTTTTGAGATAATGTCTCAAAAGCCAGATGGGGCTGGCTTTAAACTCCCTATATCACTAAAGATGGCAGGTGATTTTCCTGCCTCCACTTCCCAAAAGCTGGGATGATAGGCTAAACCGTGACGCCTGGTCAGCCTCCCCAATCCCTTGTCATGGACGAGATTCTTGGTATGCATCCCAGGCAGGCCTTGATTTGAAATCCTCCTGTCTCAACCTTCCGAGTGCTGACACTGCAGGTCCACACCATCATCCTGGGCTCCCCTGGCTCTCCAAGCATCAGGCTGCACACATCGGCACCGGGAGCGATTTGACAGAATGTACACTTCAGGACCCTCTCTAGTGCTAGTTTACAAGTCTCTTTCTACCTGCTCCTGGTAGGCAGTCAGAATCAGACGCCACGTAAAGGTGGTAATGTGCCATCGTGATTCGGTAGCCTGCTCTGAGCTCTCTGCTGGATCACTAAAAAGCAAGGAGACTCCATCACTCTGTCTCCCTAATGGCAAAAGATTCTGAATTGTGCTTAAAGATCTTATGCTGGGTCCTTGTGGAGAACAGCACAGGGGAAATCTCGACTATTCTATGCATGCTCTTTATCACTAAGCTCTGCCCCTAGCCCCAAGAAATAGTTGCCATAAAGCCATTGCTATGTTTGCTGCGGAATTTAGAAGCTAGTGCAGTGCTCATCATCAGTTTGCTCTAGAATTTGTGCAGGGATGGGTATGTTCTTCCAGACAGTGAGAAGTAAGTAGTTCAACACACTTACCTTACTACCGTGGCTGCCAGGACATTCAGAGTCAGATGTGAAATCCATTAGTAATGTATCACATTGCACACACACAGTAGATTCCTCCGTCTCCCTTAATCTTGTATTTCTGCCTTAATGTGTTTATCAAATGTATATGGAGAGCCCATGATGGAGGACCATAGCCATCCTGCTGTTACTGTGCTGGTGGCAAACACTCAGACACCAAACCACCGAGCACTTCACATATGACTGAGCCAAAGGAAAGAGAGTCATTTTTCAGGTTTCAGTTCTGGAAGGACAGTGGCTATTCCTAACCTGAGTCAGTGTGTCTCGCAGAAGCTCCCTCGACAGAATGGTCATCAGCGGGATGTAAGACAATCACTCTCCTCTGATTGTCACCACAGATGACATAAGAAGTCCTCCAGAGAGGGAAATGGAAGCCTGGAAGGTGTCGGCAAATGGCCGAGTGCTGCAGACCCGGGTGGTAGAGGCCTGTGTGCCTGTCTTTTGGTGACAAGCCCCACATTCTTTCTGGATGTTTCTGTCCCACATAAGTAAGTCTGAGTGGGTGGTGTCAGCCTGTGCTACGACCTTGTAAAAAAGTGGTTTCCTCCCTGCCCTTGAGGATTTCACCAGGCCCCTCTGTCTGTCCTCAGCCACCCAGTCCTGCAAACTGTATTTGGACAGTTTGTAACGCTACCGTCAAATTTAAGCCAAAAGGATTGTACCTGCTGCTGTTTTCCTGGTCTTCCTCCTCTCGGCGCCTCCCTTTCACCAACTTCTCATTCTAACCCGATTCTAAGCTTCACATCAAATCCCTGAAGAGAAGCCTGCTTCTGGAAGCCCTGGGAACCTTATCGCCAGGGAAGCTGGATGAACTGCTTGCTGCTGTCCTTCCTGGGGCAGGATCATTCTGGAAGCTCTCACCTGCTGGGCTCTCTGTTTGAAAGGTCTCCCCTTTTTCTTAGGATTAGTGTTTGAGATTTTCCTTTGCGTTCTCTCATGCTCCATGAGCAGCTTAAGGAGGCTCATGCTTAGAGACATTTCCATGAAGCACGAAGTGGTATTTCGCTCTTACAAGAAAATATTTTTGGCATCAATTCAAGGAAGCAGAGACCCACTTCAGTGGGGGGATAAATTCCCAGACGTGCCCCAACCCACTTCTAGAGAGCTCCTTCTGCCTGGGAGCACCGCCCTTTCTGTTCCAATTATGCCATCCATGTCTCCATTTTTAAAATTATGCTCCCATTATGGGCTATTTATATAGGATATACTAAAAGAGTCCATAATGCTCGCCCATAAGGCAAGTACCCTCTAGTTTCCGACTGCTCTCCAGTCTCTAAAGCTACCACCTGTTTCTTAGATGTGAGCCAGTTTTCCAGCCACCGTTAATAAATGATGCTTCCTCTGTGCTTTTAGACTCTTAGGCACTTCCTCAGATGGTGCCAATCTAACTTCAGGAAGGTTACAGTTTCTCATCTGCTCTGACATACCAAGATACCATGAGAGAGCCAACTCTCTCTGTCTCCATCTGTGGGTGTGGTTGATCATGTGTGTGCAGGCGTATATGGGCACATTGTGGAGGTCAGAGGACAAGCTCGGGTGCCATGTACCTTGTTTTGTTTTGTTTTTCTCTAAGACAGGGTCTCTCACTGGGACCCAGGGCTAGCTAATTAGGCTAGGCTGGCTGGCTAGCAAGCCCCAGTGATCTCTGCCTCCCCAACCCTGGGGTTACAAGTGCATACGACCATGTCTGACTTTCTACCTGGGTACCTAAGACCAAACTCAGGTCCTTAGACTCATGGTGAGCTCTTACTAATTGAGCTATCTACACACACACACACACACACACACACACACACACACACACACACAC
>CABHPR010151024.1:0-16361 GCA_902168415.1 Peromyscus melanophrys | reverse complement strand
GTTTGTATCATGCAGATGTGTAATTGTAGAAATGTTACTATAGATCCAGACAGTTTTCCCTGTGAGGAACATTCAAGGACACACTCTATGATGTGTTCTGCCTTGTGTGCTCATGGGCAAACACTCCACAACTGATTTACACCCCTATCCTTTTTAGGGGGAGCTTTTAAGTAGATGCTATGTATTCTAGTCTCATCTGGAACTTGCTATTGTAGCCCAGCCTGGCTTTAAATTCACAATCCTCCTGCCTCTGCTCCTAAATGCTAAGATTATATATAGTCCTGTGTTTCCATGCCTGGCTTCTCTGTATCTTCTCTTTCACTTTCATATTTTTGTTGTTGTTGTTTTGGGTTTTTTATTCTTCTCTCATACAATACATCCCAACCCCAGTCCCCCCCCCCCACTCTTCCCAGATCCACTCCTCTGTTTCCCTTCAGAAAAGAGCAGACTCCCTGGGATATCAACCAAACACATCATAACAAGATCCAATAAGACTCAGCACAGACCCTCATATCGAGGTTGGGTGAGGCAACCCCAGTAGGAGGAAAAGGGTCCCAAGAGCAGGCAACAGAGTCAGAGACAGCTCCACTCCCACTGTTAGCGGTCCCACAAAAACACCAACCTACACAACCATAACATATGCAGAGGACCTGGCACAGACCCATGCAGGCTTCATGATTGCCATGTCAGTCTCTGTGAGCCGCTATGAGCCCTGCTTAGTTGATTCTGTGGACCGTGTTCTCCTGGTGTCCTCAACCCTTCTGGCTCCTACAGTTCTTCCCTCCTTCTTCCTTGGGGGTTCCCTGAGCTCCAAGGGGAGGGACCCAGTGGAGATCTCCAGTTTGGGCTCTTTCCCACCTAATACTTAGCAGTAGGTCTCTACGTCTGCTCCCATCAGCTGCCTGAGAAAGCCTCCCTGTGGTGATACATTGTGTACCCTAATAAAATTTGCCTGAAGATCAGAGAGACAAAGAAACAAGCCACTGCCATGTCTCACCTCGCCAACTCCTCAGTCTGAAAATGCCTCAGCCGATAGGCCTCTAGCCGAATGAGCTTCCTCAGCTGAAAAGGCTCCAGCCGAAAAAGCCTCTATCTGAAAGGGACAATTCTGCCAAAAAGCCTTTAGTTCCTGTCTCCTCACACCTTATATACCTTTCTCCTCCCAGTCATCACTTCCTGGGATTAAAGGCATGTGTGCTTCCCAGTACTGGGATTAAAGGTGTGTGCCACCACTGCCTGGCTCTGTTTCTCTCCTAGACTGAGTCAATTTCATGTAGTCCTGGTGGCTTTGAACTCACAGAGATCCAGATGGATCTTTGCCTCCTGAGTGCTAGGATTAAAGGTGTGTACCACCACTGCCTGGCCTCTGTGTTTAATCTAGTGGCTTGTTCTGTTCTCTGATCTTCAGACAAATTTTATTAGGTTACACATATATCACCACACCTATGTGATGATGATTGGGCTAGGCACCCATCTATCACATTCGTATTTCTTAAAAAAATCAATATATATTAATTATACAAAATAGAGGGTTTAATTTAGAAGCAATAAGGATTATGAGAAAAGGTCTAGAGAGATGGCTCAGTGGTTAAAATCTCCAGCTACTCTTCTAGAGGACCCAGATTTGATTCACAAAATCTACATGTCAGCCAACATCTAGCTCTTAACTCTGGTCCTAGATGATCTGGAGTTCTCTTCTGGCCTCCTTGGACATCAGGCACACAAGTACTACACAGATATATGTGCAAGCAAGACCACATAACAAATAAAGAAATAAAAACTCATTAAAAACAAAAAGAATTGTGAGAGAGCAGAACATGGTGGCACACACCTTTAATCCCATCATTCAGCAGGCAGAGGCAGGTGAGTCTCTTGAAGTTCAGGGCCAGTCTGATCTACATAGTGAGTTCCAGACTGGCCAGGACTACACAGTGAGACCCTGTCTTGAAAGAGAGAGAGAGGAAGGAAGGAAAGAAAGAAAGAGAATTATGGGAGAGATTTAGAGATTTAAATGGGCAAATGAACAGCAGTGTGCTAAAGGTAACAGCCACTTACATAGAGGTCCTGAAGCTGATTTCTCAAAATGATCAAAATGTTGCTCCCTCGAACTAAGTTATTGGGCAAAAGTTTTTACCTTTAATTGATTACTCTCCATTTTTAAATTTCAATGATAGATTTGTTTTTTAGCACTAAAATGTGTTATATTTTAGATTAAGCTGAGTGAAGTTGTTGGCTCGGGAAAAGATGGCAGAATACTTAAAGAAGATATTCTCAACTTTTTGGAAAAGCAGACGGGAGCCATATTGCCTCCATCACCAAAAGCTGAAATAACACCACCTCCACCACAACCCAAAGACAGGACCTTTCCCACACCAATATCAAAGCCTCCAGTCTTCACAGGCAAAGACAGGACAGAGCCCGTAACAGGTAACGGTAGAGGCAGTTCCATGAAGCTGTGCTGATTTGTTTCAAGGAAACTACCTCAGGGGATGTGTGTTTATCGTATGATGCTTTCCATTGTGTTTTGAGCCAGGGTCTCACTTTGTAGCCCTGGAACTCAATATGTAGACCAGGCTGACCAGAGATCAGCCTGCCTCTGCTGAAGGAGACCCCTGCTCTGGGCTCCCTCCAGGACCTTGGATTAGGCACAAACCACACCCAAGCTCCTGTTTTCACAGAGATAGATCCTTTTTAAGCAGTTGAAGTGGCTGCTTTCTGACTCAGGCAGAAAAACAGCAGCCAATGAATGACCTTGCAGGTGTAATTTTTAAGAGGAAAAAGGGGAGGTCTGTGTTAGAAAGGGCTAAGATGCAGTGGTATATTTTGATTGGGCATGCTAATTAGGTGAGCCAAAGGGGGATTTTGATTGCTGGACTTTAATACTTAGATATCTGGACCTTGGTAGTCAGCCTCAGGAGGAGGGAGTGTTCGATGAAGAGAATAGACCTCGGGGGCTAGCTTTAGGAATGTAATGTGATGGTTTTTAGCAAGGCAGAGGGAATTAGGAGAAAGGCAAGGCCTGCCAGAGCCATATTTTAGTTGGCTAGTGTCCCCTCATCTGCCTGCCAAGTGCTGGGATTAAAGATGTACACCACCACTGCCCAGCTTTCAATTCTTACTAACAGAAAAGTTCAAACTCATCGTGAACTTATAATGACGCAATCCACCATTTTTCTAATTTGTATTGAAAAATAACATATCGGATTTATATAAATGGACTGAGTTTCTTCTAGGCTTCCAAAAAGCAATGGTCAAGACCATGTCTGCAGCCCTGAAGATTCCCCACTTTGGCTATTGTGATGAAGTTGACCTTACTGAACTGGTTAAGCTTCGGGAAGAATTAAAACCTGTTGCTTTGGCTCGTGGAATCAAACTCTCCTTCATGCCCTTCTTCTTAAAGGTGAGTGTCACTCATTCCAACGAGGCCCCAGAGGACACTGCCACTTGTTTGTAAAGATGTAGTAGTTAGCGAGCCGGAACGGTGGCTCAGAGGTTAGGCGCAGCGCTTTGTTGTCCCCGAGGTGGCGGGTTCAAGTCCTCGTGTGTGCAGGTTAGGGCTGTGTGTGACATCAATCTAATGATGAATGAATCTGAACACTGATAAAGCAATAATCAATCGATATCAATCAATCGGAAAAAAAAAAGTTTTAAAAAAGCCGGGCGGTGGTGGCACACGCCTTTAATCCCAGTACTCGGGAGGCAGAGCCAGGCGGATCTCTGTGAGTTCGAGGCCAGGCTGGGCTACCAAGTGAGTTCCAGGAAAGGCGCAAAGCTACACAGAGAAACCCTGTCTCGAAAAAACCAAAAAAAAAAAAAAAAAAAGATGTAGTAGTTAATTGGTTTGCATTAAAATACTACTTCGTACCTTATCATCAGACTTAGAAAAAAAAGTCCAAACCCACTATCTCTTCGTTTCATAAGAATGAATACAATTGAAATCTGTGTTATATTTTTATCTACTTACCTCCTTTTTTAAAGATTAGTTTTATTTTATGTTTAAGTTACATTTATCTGTTTATTTAGTGTATGTCTGTGTGCATGCATACATGCGTGTGCATTGTTAGAGTCTAACTAAGAGAAATCCCATAAAAGACCACCAGTCACATATGCAATCAGCAAGAGCATTTAATAAAAAATTCCAGCATGCAGGGGTCAACCATCTGATACAGTGGCAAAAGGCTCACAGGCACCTTTTAAGCAGGATTAGGGGAATTCTAGCTATGGTTAAGTGGACTTTGAAGTGATTCGGTATAGACCCTTTTTGGTACGGGAATCATTTTTTGATTGGCTCATGACATCTGTCAGCAACTGTAGCTGCAGTGTCTGGGGTCTGTTTGACTGAAAATAGCAAGAACAGTTCCTGCTTGTGGCCAGGTAGGACCCTGATTGGCTGATTGGCTACCAGACTGGACATACTTCCTGGGGGTCTGATGGAAGCCAGACATGAGTCAGCATAGGATGGTGGGGTAATATAGGGTAGAAGTCTTAGCAAACTGGCCCCTGGAAAAAAACAAAACAAAACAAAAGCAACTGGCCCTGTTAGGGTCAGTCCTGTTACAAGAGGGGATGGCCATTTCATGCATGAGTGTGTTTGTGTGTTTATGTGCTCAGGAGGACAGCTTGCAGGAGTCTGTTTCCTCCTTCCACCTTGTAAGTCCCAGGGATTGAGCTCAGGGATTGAGCTCAGGCTGTCAGGCTTGAAGAAAGTACCTCACTCAACTCACTGAACCATCCCGCCAGCCCAAGATTTCTTTGTTTGTTTGTTTGTTTGTTTGTTTATGAGGCAGGGTTTCACCAAGCAGCCCTGGCTGGCCTGGAACTTACTATGTAGACAAGGCTGCTTTCAAACTCACAGAGATCAATGTGCCTCTGCCTCATAAATGCTGGGATTAAAGACGTACACCACAATACATAGCTATTTATTTTTTAAATGTGTGTGTGTGTGTGTGTGTGTGTATGTGTGTGTGTGTGTTCATGTGTTCATGCAAGTGGCCACAGAGGACAAAAGAGGGTGTCAGTCAGATCTCCTGGAATGAGTGTTGACAGGCAGTTGTGAGTCATTCAGCTTGGGTCCTAGGAACCAAACGTTGGTCCTCTACAGGAGCAGCTCATGCTCTTAACCACTGAGTTATCTCCCTGCTTTAGACTAGGAGAATTGTGCCAATAGCTGAGGAAAGCCTTTCATTCAGAAAGGGTCGTAGGAAAGTTCTGGTTTGAGCTAAAAGGAGACTTTGCACCTCGCAATGGGTGTTTATTTCCATGTGTCCAGCACATTCACGGGGGCTTCTGAGAATCATTTCCAGGGCTAGGCCTTGAGACTGTCAGGCTTGGGTGAGCATGCTACAGACAGTTACCCTGAATTTTCAGAGCATCCCAGACATGGAGATATTACTGTCCCCACTCTCCTCTGAAGAGGCCTCAGAGAGTTTGGGAATCTTGTCACAGACATTAACTAACAAATTAACTAACAAACTGAAAAGCCACATTTCTGGTCTGGTGTGGTCTGGTCTGGTTTGGCCTCGCCTCCCACTCAGCGTGGCTCCTCCTGCCCTTCCATCAGTCTACCAAGATGAATCATCCTTCAATCAAATCGCATCACTTCCCAAGTCTTTTCAATAGTTTCCACTCAGTGTCTTTAGGATGCTTTCCCAAGTCCTAGCGTGGCATACAAGTTTCTGCTGACTACCCCTCCAGTCTCCTCAAAATCACTCCCTATTTTAATCACCTTGAACTATACATATAGTTGCTGGATTATACAATTTTACCTGAAATACCCACCAAGTGTCTCCCCCCATCATTTCGTTTTGTTTTTTTTGTTTTTTTTTAGATTTATTTTTTATTATGTATGCAGCATGTATGACTACAGGCCAGAAGAGGGCACCAGATCTCATTACAGATGGTTGTGAGTCACTATGTGGTTGCTGGGAATTGAACTCAGGACCTCTGGAAGAGCAGTCAGTGCTCTTAACCTCTGAGCCATCTCTCCAGCCCTTGTTTGTTGTTTTTGAAACAGAGTTTCACTAGCTAGCCCGGGCTGGCCTGGAACTCACAGTCCTGCTCCAGCCTTCCAAGTACTGGGATTACAGGCATGAGCTATCTCACCTGGCCTCCGTTTTCAAATATCTGTGCATCTTAAATATCAAATCTGTTCAGTATTGACTCCAGAAACCTCTGTGGCTCTCCGGCGTATGGGCAGGAGAGAAATGATATAAAGAGAAAAGAAGTATAAAGAAAAGCAGGGAAGAGATTCAAGGGGCAAACGGATTTGTGCCAGCAGGGTGTGCTCCAGTATGTATTTGAGCCAGCTCTGCCCTTGACTAGGCCAAGGACACCTGTGCACACTGGCCTCCAATGGTCACTTTGCAATCACTGTGTATTCTTCCTACAGAGAAATGGTCTACCTGCCTTTTTGTGTTTGAATTCCTAATCTATTTGTGAAATACTGACTTGCTTCTCATAAAAATCTAAGTCTACATGTTAGTGAGGAAATCGCTTGGGATTGAGACATTTTCTTTGGTTCTTTGGCAGCCTGCATGGTTACTTTGAAAATTCCCTTCATGTTTGCAAGTGACGCGACCACAATCATTTATTGTTTTTAAGTGAGGAGGGCAGCCTAGTTTCACCAAGATTGGGGTTAGAGTGGACGTGATAACCCCGCAGTGTGTGGCCTCGAATTTACACTCAGCCTAAATTAAGTGTTCTCTCCCTCTCCCTTCCTACCTCCAGTGCTTCAGTCCTCTATGGCTGCGTGAGGCAAGAGTACTCACGTTACGTTGTCTTTCTCTTCCACAGGCCGCTTCTTTGGGCTTGCTACAGTTTCCTATCCTCAATGCCTCCCTGGATGAAAACTGCCAGAACGTCACCTACAAGGTTGGCCATGCACTGTGAAAACCCTCACTGTAGTAGAAGATGGTGTACGTGTACTTGTAGGTTAGAACCCTCTAGGATACTCAAACAGTGACCCCTTTGCGGACAGGAGTGAAGGTATAGCATAAGCCGTTTAGCTGAAGTGCAATCTATTAGCTTTGTTTTTACTGTTTAATAAGGATTTTGTCAGGTGTGCAGCCAATGCACTTTCGACGTTCCGTCGAGTTTCCATTGAAAATGGTGGAACTATACAGATGTGGTGTGGGTGTGTTACTCTGCTCAGCATCTCAAAAGAATCACCTCTCTCAAGATTAAGTTTCTGGAATTTTAAGGAAGAGAGCCATCTTAGTTAGGGTTCCTATTGCTGTGACGAGACACCATGACCACGGTAATTCTTATAAAGGAAAATATTTCATTGAGGTGGCAATTGAATATTATAAAATAAAATATTTTCAGAGGTTTAGTCCATTATCATCATGGCAGGCAGTATACCAGTGTACAGGTAGTCATGGTGCTAGAAAACTCTACATCTTGACTCATAGGCAACAGGAAGTGGTCTGAGACACTGAGTGGTATCTTGAGCATATATGAGACCTCAAAGCCCACCCCCACAGTGACACACTTCCTCCAACAAGACCACACCTACTCCAACAAGGCCACACCTCCTGATAGTACCATTCTGTTTGGGGGCCATTTTCTTTCAAACCATCACAAGAGCAAATTTTTTAAAGTATGTGTAGGTAGGAGCATATTTCTTCATGTGGGAATGTGCCCATGAGTACAGGTGCCTGCAGAGGCCAGAGGCATTGGTTCACTTGGGTGGAGTTACAGACTATCGTGAGCCCCCCCGATGTGGGTGCTGGGAAGTTAATGTGGGTCCTCTGGAAGAGCAGCAAGTGCTCTTAACTTCTAAGCCATCTCTCCAGCCCAAAACAGAGTAATTAATTTTTTTTTTTTTTAAGTAATACATTTGACTCCAGTTTGAGGAAGATCTTCTGTTTGGACTGAAAGTTTCTTACAACAGAATTCTTTCAATGTTGATTCCCATATTCATTCCCCCATTAGCAGTACTCAGCCAGCAGTAAACGTAGGGGCTGCAGGGAGGTGGCTCAGTGGCCGAGTGCTTACCCAACATCACCAAAACACAAACCAAAAGGTACATGGAGGTAATGCAGGCCATCTGGTCAAAGCTTTGCGGCGTGCCTAATACAGTGAACTCTGTTTTTATCTTAATCTTTCTTAATATAGCTTAGTTTAAAAACTTAGAGAAAATAATGCTTGCCTTCATTCCTGTGGCCTCAGATACTCCCTTTCCACCCTAATATTCTTCCAGGAATTCATTTCAGTAATACAAATTTTTCTTTAATTTGCTTTTCTCTTTTTCATTTAATATATTGTGGATATCATCACACATCAATAGATGTGATATTATCATTTATTCAATCAGTGACCTACTGGCAGATATTTTGTTTTAGAACTATCTGATGCTGCCCCCACCCCCCACCCCCCACCCAGTTAATTCCTTCATTTGCTTCCTTAGCGCAGGTTTTTATAAATATTGTATGTATCTTCATGATGGAAAGAGAGAGAACTGACTCCTGCAAGTTGTTCTCTGACTTCTGCATGCATTTCATGGTATTTGTATGTACACACATGTATGCACACAAATGTAATTTTAAAATTTAAAAAGAGACTATTGTCTCTAAAACAATCTTTTAAGCTTGGTTAAATTATTATTATTATTTTTTTATTGATTGATTTATTGATTTATTGATTTATTTATTTTGGTTTTTCAAGACAAGGTTTCTCTGTGCAGTTTTGATGCCTGTCCTGGATCTCGCTCTGTAGCCCAGGCTAGCCTCGAACTCACAGAGATCCACCTGGCTCTGCCTCCCCAGTGCTGGGATTAAAAGCATGTGCCACCACCACCTGGCTTAAATTATTATTTTTGTAATTTACATTTATTTTATTGAGGGCAGGAAACTGGTGCCACTGTACGTACGTGAGTGGAGGTCAGAGGTCAACTTACAGGAATTCTTCTCTCCTTTCACTGTGTGGGTTCAGGAGTTTGAGCTCAGCTTGGCAGCACGTGCCTTTACTCATAATGCCCTCTCCTCCACCTGAACTATTTCTTCTAAACAACTTCTACTCTAGTGAAAGTGGTGACTATTTTGTCTTTTGGCCTTTTGGCTTTTTCAGATATGGTCTGGCCATATGGCACAAACTGGCTTCAAACCATCAGTCTTCTTCCTCAGCCTCCTGAATATTGGGATTACAGTGCACCACATGCCTAGCTTGGTGAAATAGTTTAGTATCTTTGTTTTAGAAGAGAGTGGAATTTATCTTTTCTTTGTTGTAAGCTTGTGTATTAAGAGTCTTACTGGGTGATTTTTATTTCTTAGGCTTCTCACAACATTGGGATAGCAATGGATACTGAGCTGGGATTAATTGTCCCCAATGTGAAGAATGTTCAGGTCCGCTCTGTATTTGAGATCGCCATGGAGCTGAACCGTCTCCAGAAACTGGGTTCTTCGGGTCAGCTCAGTACCGCCGACCTTACCGGAGGGACATTCACTCTTTCCAACATTGGCTCAGTAAGTCATGGTGTTCAAATTCAAGAGTGTAACTTGCATTTCTGATCATATGCTCAAATAAAATACAGCTTGTCATCTGTCAGGCATTCCTTGAAAGCTAAATTTTCCCATTCTTCTCAGATTGGTGGAACCTATGCCAAGCCAGTGATCTTGCCACCTGAAGTAGCCATCGGGGCCCTGGGAGCCATTAAGGTATGTATAGTGAGGAACTGCAAGACAGTTGCAGCAAGTTGGAAGACTGGCCATGAAAACTCAGCGCTGATGGTTTTCCTCCGCCTTCTAGTTTGAGTTTGTGAACTTTGGCTCAGTGCACCTATTTATTTTCTTTCTTTCTTTCTTTCTTTCTTCCTTTCTTTCTTTCTTTCTTTCTTTCTTTCTTCCTTCCTTCCTTCCTTCCTTCCTTCCTTCCTTCCTTCCTTTCTTTCTTTCTTTCTTTCTTTTTTTAAATGTGCATTGATGTTTTTGCCATGGGTGCTGGGTCCCCTGGAACTGGAGTTACAGGCAGTTGTGAGCTGCCATGTGGGTGCTGGGAACTGAACCCTGGTCCTCTGGAAGAGCAGTCAGTGCTCTCAACCACTGAGCCATCTCTCCAGCCCCAGCACGCCTGTTTCTTCCCCGTTTGAATTAGATCAGAGGCCACTGTACAGTCCCAGCTGGCTCAAACTCTGGATCCTCCTGCCCCACTATTCACCTCCTGAGATTACAGGTGTGTGCCACCACACCTGACAAAATGCTGATTTCTCGGTCTTGAAGGCAATTGTATTTTGATCAAGAATCTAGGTGACTCCAAAAAAAATGATCTGTGGCCATGTTTTAGGATTTTAAAATAGGGGTATAGGGTTGTGACTCTCTCTCTCTCTCTCTCTCTCTCTCTCTCTCTCTCTCTCTCTCTCTGTATGTGTGCATGCATGCATGAGTGCTCCACACATACACAAAGGCTACACACACACACACACACACACACACACACACACACCATAGCACTTGTGTGGTGGTCAGAGGACAACTTCAGGAATCAGTTCTCTCCTACTATGTGGTTCTGAGGTTCAAATTCAGGTGCTGGGGCTTGGCAGCAAGCACCTTTATTTGTGGAGCCATCTTGCCAGGCCTGTTAAATCTAATCATAAGTTAGAACTTATATTTTGTACATTTGTTATTTATTAATAGCTGAGGGTTTTTGTTTTCTTTTTGTGTAAGGTGTGTGTGTATGTATGTGTGTGTGAGTGTATGTGTGGTGTGTGTATGTGTGTGTGTGCGTGTGTCTTCCTGTGCTCAGAGGTTAAAGTATGTGGGTGTCCCCCTCTGTCACTCTACACCTTATTCCTTTGACCCCTGATCTTTGCTGAACCTGGAGCTTGAGTTTTTCAACTAGGCTGGCAGCCAGCAAGGCTCAGCCACCCCTTGTCTTCACCTGTTCTGGGCTGGGGTTACAGGTGTGTGTAGGGTCACACCCAGGTTACTACCTAGGTGCTGGGATCTGAATTCTAGTCCTCATGTTGACTCAGCATGGCTCTTAACTGTTGAGCCATCTCTGTGGCCCCAGTAGCTGATGTTTAATATAATTGTGTTTTTATCTGCTTCTTGGTACCAAGGATGGAACTTTGTGCACACCAGGCAAGCACTCCCGTCAGTGAGCTACCCCCAGAGCCCTGATGTGTGTTTTTCAGAATAGCCTGTCATGGCTTGGGATTTTCGTTTTTAAGATGGAGAAACCCTGCCTTTCATGACATGCTCTCTGTCATCTGCTCTGGAGGTGACTGAAAGGGCCTTGGAGTCGGCACAGAACATACCCAGACACCAAATTCTCAACACAAAGGAGATTTTATTACCCTGGAGGGACAAGAGGTAGGGATTGCCTCTGGACCTGACAGAGACACACAGCAGGTATTTCTGCAGGCGTGGTTTTTAAGGAAAAAAGAGGGAGTCTGTGTTAGGGTGAACTGGTAAGTCCTGATTGGACGTGGTAGCCAGTGTAGCCAAATAATGAATTTTAGTTGCTGGACCTTGGTGTTTTGATGGTTAGACCTTGATGATCAGTCTCAGGAATGAGTCAGTGGCCAAATAAGGGACGAGACTTTGGTGGCTAGCTTTAGGAATGTAATCTAACAGTTTAGCAGGGGAGGAGGAAGGGGGCGGGGAAGACCTGCGGGCCCATGTTTGCCGTGCTCGGGCCTGTTAGAGAGCCCGCCAGTGACCGTATCTCCCGCCTTCACTCTCTTCCCCCACAGCAGCTGTCAGACTCCTTTGTGTTCCTCTAACACTCCCATCATGCCCCAGCTCCGTCCTTCCTTGCTGCCTTCAGTGAGGAGTCCAAGTATTTTCCTTGTCTCGGTTGTCTTTTTTGTTTTTTGGGGTTTTTTTTGAGAAAGGGTTTCTCAGTGTAATTTTGGTACCTCTCCTGGATCTCGCTCTGTAGACCAGGCTGACCTCGAACTCACAGAGATCCGCCTGCCTCTGCCTCCCGAGTGCTGGGATTCAAGGTGTGCGCCACCACCGCCCGGCTCGATTGTCTTTTTTTAAGAGTTTGTAAGAGCAGTTAGCACACGGTGATTAATACAAGTTAACTATTTAATGTAAATATTGTATATGAGGCAGGAGATACCTTGAAGAAGTTAAAGCTTAAGACATATCCGCCCAAGGGGGTTGGGGAATAGGAGGCAGCCTTTTCAGAAGCCCTGGGGGTGCCCACTCATTGGCGGGGAGGAGGGGTTCTGGACCTTATACCATTATTGCCAGATCTGATCTTCCACTCTGAGGCAGGGAAAATTTACCCTTGTTTATTTTTAATTTTTGCCATTACTTCTAGGCCCTTCCCCGATTTGACCAGAAAGGAGACGTTTATAAAGCACAAATGATGAATGTGAGCTGGTCAGCCGATCACAGGATCATTGATGGAGCCACGATGTCACGCTTCTCTAATCTGTGGAAATCCTACCTGGAAAACCCGGCATTTATGCTGCTAGATCTGAAATAATGCAAATAAGACATCCTTGAACGTTTTGTGTTTCCAAAGAGTACGTGAGGCTGTGCCAGCATGGATTCTTGTTAGAGTTGCATTAGAAGTGACCCGAGTTCCCTGCTTAAGGCTCTAGAGCACAGTATTTATCACTGTCATGCTAGGCTCTGCTGAAAATGAACGATGGTGTAATGATTGTCCTGGGGTATCACGTTGTGTAGGTCAGAGGGTGACTTCTTAACATGGTGCTGAGATCTTTGTGTCAATGAGTTGAAACAGGCAACAAAACAAAATTCGTGTTACTAAAAGGCAAGTAGCAATATACACGTGGTATCTGCCATGTTTCTTTCTTTTTTTAATTTTTTAACTGACTTTTTTAGTGAAACTTTTAAATTATACTTCACTGGGGAAAGGAATTTATAGTCCAGTGTTTTCCATTTCCCTACAATCATGGTAACTGTTCTACCAAATAAGTGCAATTCTGCTTATCTTTTCAGATGATGAGGTGTACTCTTGCCTTGTGTATAAAGTATCATCTGTAAGTGTCTTAGAGCTGAAATTAGCATTATTTAAAGGGGAAATTCTAATCTGCTCTTAACTACAGTTTTACAACCAGTAAGGCTGTGACAGGTAAATGTTTTCAGTGGATCGACTTCTAGAGCTGTGGTAATGCTTTGGCATTTTTCTGGGAAATACTTGACTTTCCAAACTCACTTTGTGACATAAAATACCATAAATACAGCAGCCATTGACTTTTTTTTAATGCTTAGAGATTTGTTACCTTTTAATTTTATTGATCTTCAGCTAAACACAAGAAAGAGACTTGGAATCTGTTCTGTTCTCCTGACCCTCAGTAGGAGCAAGAATAGAAAAAGGGTCAAATGGAAATGGTGGACTAAAATTAGTTTATACAGAAACGCTACTAATGATCATCTTGATAAAGGTCCACTTTAAGCAGATAGCATCAGGATTAATCTAATTCAAGACTGGGCACGCCTTTATTCCCAGCACTTGAGAAGCAGAGACAAGTGGATCTCTGAGTTTAAGACCAGCCTGGTCTACACAGTGAGTTCCTGGCCAGCCAGGATACATAAAGAGACCCTGTCTTTAAAAAAAAAAAAAAAAAAAGAATCAAATTCAACATCTTGAAATCTAGTTTTTTTGTTTGTTTGTTTGTTTTTTTAATGTTCTCTAACTGGATATATCATGACAGAATTACTTGTTAAAATGAAGTTTTGTGACAGGAGGAAAAAAGATCATTTCAATGCCTCCTTGATTTTTTTCCCCAAAATTGAAATACTTTATAAATCAAGTAAATGCTGATAATTTGGAAAGTCACATCATGAAACCATTATTTTTAATAAAGAAAGTTCATGAAAGAAAACCAGTTCGGAGGCAGGCTTTGTGCCGTAGGCCTGCAGTCCTCACAGTTGGGAGGCCAAGGCAGGAGAACCTGAGTTCAAGGCCATGCTAGGCTGCATAGTGAGACTCCCTCTGAAGAAAAGGAAAAACTGCAGATAAAATGGAGAGTAACAAACTGGTATCTATAATCTCAGCACTGCTAACCTTACAATGTATGTATCTGTATACACAGGTATTCTTTTATAAAAATGAGATCATAATGTATCTACTATCTTTTAATTTGATTTTTTAAAATTTATCATTATATTATGGATACCTTTATATGTCAATAAACAGTTCTACATTATCATACTTTATATAACTTCACAGTAATTCATTGTGTTTATTTTTTTTTTACTATTTATTTATTTAATGTGTGTGGGGGGTACATATGCCATAGCTCATATGTGGAGGTCAGAGAACAGCTTGTAGGAGTCAGTTTTCTCCTACTATAATTTTGATGTTTGGGTAGTTGCTTTTCCTTTTATTTATGTTTTTATTTTGTGTGTATATCATTGCATTTTTTTTTTTTGTTTGGTTTTTTCGAGACAGGGTTTCTCTGTGTAGCTTTGCACCTTTCCTGGAACTCGCTGTGGATACCAGGCTGGCCTCGAACTCACAGAGATCCGCCTGGCTCTGCCTCCCGAGTGCTGGGATTAAAGGCGTGCGCCACCACCGCCCGGCATCATTGCATATATTTATTATACATTCATAAATTTAACATTGAACTGAGGTTGGGGACCACTGTAATCCAGGCATTTGGTGGGATGAGGCAGGAGGATTGCGGGTTCTAGGTCAGCTGGGCTACATAGTGAGACCCAGCCCCACCACCCCCAATTAAATACCTACTATAGTTTTAGTATGGAGCCAAGCATTGATCATGTAGTGCACACCTCCTCGGCCTCTTCCATGATTACATTATAGTCTGGTGAAGGTGACAGATATTAACTAGCTAAAAATATATACAATTACACCACCATGATGGACAAACAACCAACAAGTAGGGTGCTGTGAGCCATGTAAAAGAAGTTGTCCATGTCGGGGAGAGGGGGAAGATGGATATCCCCTCATTCAACTCACTCCCCATCCAGGCAGTTGCAGAATTTAAAGTGAAGGATAACATGATGAGTAAAAATTTGCTCCTTATTTGAAAAACAAAAAAACCTAGGAGACAGGCATGCTGTGGGGAAAACAAGCATGCCGCATACTCACCTAAAGATCCAATGTGACTGGCTCAAGATGTTTGCTCTGTTATCAGAATAAACTTGGAGCGGTCCCATCCCAACTCCCTTCTGTTAACATCTTTTCTTAATTGTCATCCACTGAGAACAGTGAAAAATTCATTTCCTTTTGTGTGCAGGGTCTTAGGGAGAGCACATGTCCTCGGAGGAAATCAGGGAGCCCAGAGCATGGTTCCAGCAGCATGGCTGAGCCATAGTAGCAAGCTGGGGCTGGGCTGGACACCCTGGGGCGGGGGTTCGGTGAACAGAGCCCTTGCTGTGCTCCTAGAGTTGAAATTAAAGCACTGAAGCCCGAAAGTTCAAGTTCTTCATTAACATGGAAGTAATTGAGATCATATGGTATGTATACCTCCGGTAGGAGGGAAACCTGAGTCACTTCTGGGAGGGGCTGATGAGAAAGGCAGGGTTCCATTCATTCACTGTGCAGAGGAGACACTATGCTGAAGAAGAAAGTTTGAGAGACTCAAACCGGAAGGTCCATCATAGAGTCCCCAAGGCAACTTACACTGAAACTTGTGTAAGTTGTGGTTGGGTTAAAAAGGCAAGGGGAGCCGGGGTGTGGTAGCGCATGCCTTGAATCCTAGCACTCTGGAGGCAGAGCCAGGTGGATCTCTGAGTTTGAGGCCAGCGTGGGCTACAGAGCGAGATCCAGGAAAGGCACCAGAACTACGTAGAGAAACCCTGTCTGGAAAAACAAAGTAACAAAAAGGCAAGGGGACAGTTTGTCTGGGAAGCCCTGACCTGTTTAGGCACCTTGCAGTGTGCAATCCAGTATCCCTTGGTGGGTTTCGTGCTGACTTCTAAGTCAGAAAGAGATGGTGTTCAGCACTGTCCCTACCCTGCCAGGAGCACAGACCTTTCCTAGACGTCTTCCAAGCCTTGCTAGCATTCTCCCATAATTAGTTCATTCTAGGTCTGTGCGTGGTCAGGGCTCTTTGCAACGGTACCTAGACCAAACAGCAGCTGCAGTGGAGGTACTTAGATCTCCTCAGTATGTGTTGCTTCCCTTGGCCAAAGCCACACTGAGCTGTCTCCAAACTGTCTTCAAGCTCTCAGTGTCTGTGAGACCTGGGATCTGAGGACCTTGAAGAACGGGGACAGACTACAGTCTGCTGCTGCAGACAACATGACTTCAGTTTCAGTGTACACGGATGTAACAAAGAAAGCAATGGTCCAGGGACGGTTGTTTGAGCTCAGGAAAACATGTAAATAAACACCAATAAGCACATACTAAATATGAACAGAGCAGTCCTTTCCCAGAACTTCTCAGGACAGACCAGTTTAAACACAATTGCCAGCCAC
>CABHPR010151022.1:4844-18577 GCA_902168415.1 Peromyscus melanophrys | reverse complement strand
CGCCCGGCTGAAGGGCCCATTCTTGAGTAGGTCTTCTGCAGAAATCACAGCCCCTATGAGACCAAGAATACAAGAGGCCAGCAAGATGGGTCAGTGAGTAAAGGCACTTGCCACCAAATCTGACAACCTGAGTTCAATCCCCGTGTCCCACAGAGTAGAAGGACAGAACAGCTCTCTTGCAAGCTTTCTTCTGACCTTAAACGTGCACCATGGCACATTTGCTGCTACACATACCCCAAGTAAAATTCTACAGAAACAAATTAGAAAGTTTCTTTTTAAAGAGTACAATGATATACCATGCTCAGAATTGGCTTGTGGTATTCTTTTCTCCTTCTCCTTTTCCTTCTCCTTCTCTTTCTCCTTTTCCTTCTCTTCCTCCTCCTCCTCCTTCATCTTTTTGAGCTAGGGTTTCCATACGTAGTACAGGCTGTATTATGGTACAGTCCTGCTTCAGTCTTCCCAGTGCCGACATTTCAGGCCTGCAGCCCATACCTAGCTCATTACATCGCTTTGGCTCTCGAGCATTTCTATTGGCTCTTTTCTTGGAATTTTTGTCATTCTCCTCCACTGCCCCCTGGTCCTTCATGCTGTCTGCTTCATATTGTTAATCCCAAAGATGGGAGGAGAAAGATTACCGTCCCTAATCACCATGGCAAAATTAATTAAAGCAATCAATTAATTAAGGTAAGCTTTTTTCATTCGTGCCTCCCCCTGAGGCCCAGTTTGAGAGGTCAGCTTTGGATGTGAGGACAACAAGGCTTTTATAGCTCGTGGGTAGGGGGTTCCAAAGGAGGATTTGGCGGGCAAAACTGGCAAGGATAAAGGGGCAGAACTTATGCAGAGCAAGTTCATCCTAACAACCTCCTGAGTCAAAGACACTGTGGCAAGGTAGCCATAACAACGCTTTTGTTTTTGTTTGTTTTGGTTTTGGTTTTTGGTTTTTTGAGGCAGGGTTTCTCTGTGTAGTTTTGCGCCTTTCCTGGAACTCACTCTGTAGACCAGGCTGGCCTCGAACTCACAGAGATCCGCCTGCCTCTGCCTCCCGAGTGCTGGGATTAAAGGCGTGCGCCGCCGCCGCCGCCGCCGCCGCCGCCGCCGCCGCCACCACCGCCACCGCCACCACCACCACCACCACCACCACCACCACCACCACCACCACCACCACCACCACCACCACCACCTGGCTGACCCTTTTGAAACAAAGACTTGGTTGCCATTTCTGGGACAGGGAGTCCAGAACCTAGGTAGTTCTAGGTGGGGCACAGCCCAGTTCTTGAGAAACGGACTTAATCATAAACAGAGTAAACCTAGTTTGTCTTTACTATAAGATAGTTTTTTTTTTTTGTTTGTTTGTTTTTGGTTTTTGTTTTGTTTTGGTTTGGTTTGGTTTTTTGAGACAGGGTATCTTTGTATAGCCCCTGGCTGTACTGGAACTCATTCTGTAGACCAAGCTGGTCTCGAACTCACAGAGATCCGCCTGACTCTGCCTCCGAGTGCTGGGATCAAAGGCGTGCGCCAACACCGCCCAGCTATAAAATGGCTTTTAAGCCTAAAATGGAGGCAGGCTGGTTCTTCATTACACTAGATCTCCCTGCATAATTATCACAGTTGCTTTAAATTCTCTGTGACGCCCGGCGGTGGCGGTGCACACCTTTAATCCCAGCACTCGGGAGGCAGAGGCAGGCGGATCTCCGTGAGTTTGAGGCCAGCCTGGGCTACAGAGTGAGTTCCAGGAAAGGTGCAAAGCTACACAGAGAAACCCTGTCTCAAAAAAAATAAATAAAATCCTGCTGTGTCTGGCCCTTGCTCTCTCCCATTCTCTCTTCAACCTGCATTTTAACTTTTCAGTGTGGGGTTTTTTTTTTTCATTATTTATTTATTTATTTATTTATTTATTTATTTATTTATTTATTTATTTATTTTTCTATTATCAGCTTGATACAGTACAAATTCTTATCTTAATAGTGAAATGTTTCACTGAGGCTTGCCCAGTGATTGAGTAAAAACAAAACTTACTATAAGCCACAGTCATCCTAGGGTCCCCCCGCTATATAGCCTCCCTGGTTCTGTGGGTTGCAGTCTGATTGTTCTTTGCTTTATATCTAGAATCCACTTATGAGTGAGTACATACCATGTTTGTCCTTCTGGGTTTGGGTTACCTCACTCAGGATGAGGTTTTCTAGTTCCATCCATTTGCCTGCAAATTTCATGCTGTCATTGTTTTTCTCTGCTGAGTAGTACTCCATTGTGTATATGTACCACATTTTCTTAATCCATTCTTCAGTTGACGGGCATCTAGGTTGTTTCCAGGTTCTGGCTATTACAAATAGTGCTGCTATGAACATAGTTGAGCATGTATCTTTGTGGTGAGTGAGCATTCCTTGGGTATATGCCCAAGAATGTATAATTGAGTCTTGAGGTAGATCGATTCCCAATTTTCTGAGAAACCGCCATACTGATTTCTACAGTGGTTGTACAAGTTTGCACTCCCACCAACAGTGGAGGAGTGTTCCCTTTGCTTCGCATCCTCTCCAACATAGACTGTCATTAGTGTTTTTGATCATAGCCATTCTGACAGGTGTAAGGTGGTATCTCAGAGTCGTTTTGATTTGCATTTCTCTGATGACTAAGGATGTTGAACATTTCTTTAAATGTCTTTCAGCCATTTGAGATTCTTCTTTTGAGAATTCTCTGTTTAGCTCTTTAGCCTATTTTTTAATTGGATTGTTTAGTATTTTGATGTCTAGTTTCTTGAGTTCTTTATATACTTTGGAGATCAGTCCTCTGTCAGATGTGGGGTTGGTGAAGGTCTTTACTGATAATTTTTTACAGTGCTGGGGATCCAAGCCAGGCCTTTGCACACACCAGGTAAGTGCTTTACTGCTGAGCTGCCAACAGATCATCCTGTGGGGTTTTGCCTTCGTTGTTAATCTTATTTTACATTTATTGATTGATTGATAAATGTGCCACAGTGCATGTGTGGAGGTCAAAGGACAACTTGATAGAACCAGTTCATTCCCACTGTTGGGTCCTGGGGAGTGAACTCAGATCGTCAGGCTTGGCAGCAAGCTCCTTTACCAACCCACATCAGCTCTGCTTTGTGATCTTCTTTTTTATTAATTTTTATAGTCACCCTACAAAATAGTGGGTTTCATTATGACATTTTCTTTTTCTTTTTTTTGTTTTTTTTTTGTTTTGTTTTTTTGTTTGTTTGTTTGTTTTTTGTTTTTCGAGACAGGGTTTCTCTGTGTAGTTTTGATGCCTGTCCTGGAACTCGCTCTGTAGACCAAGCTGACCTTGAACTCACAGAGATCCACCTGCTTCTGCTTCCCAAGTGCTGGGATTAAAGACGTGCGCCACCACCGCCCGGCTCATTATGACATTATGACATTTTCATACCTGTGATGTTTTGGGGTAGCTAGACATAATATATTGGGTAAAAGGAATTTCCTTAAATTCTTTAATAATACTAAAAGAGGGAAGTTGTATGATTGGCTGTCAGAACAGTGATCCTCATACACACATACCCCACATACACATAGCCATTTCTAAGCATTTGTTATTGTTTTTAAGAAGGTCTCATCAGTGGTGATGGTGGTGGTGGTGGTGTTAGCACACATTTTTAATCTCAGCACTCGGGAAGCAGAGGCCAGGTTTGAGGCCAGCCTGGTCTACAGAATGAGTTCCATGACAGCCAGGGACTACACAGTGAAATCCTGTCTTGAAAAAGAAAAAAAGTATCTTGGTGGAAAACTGGGCAGGAGGCTTAAAGAAGTTCTTTGTGTCACAAAAAGGAATATCCAAATGACGATAACATGAAAATATGCTCAAAGTCATCAACAACAGGAGAAATTCAAATTAAAGCCTTAGCAAGACAATGCTTTTTTTTTTGTTTTTGTTTTTGTTTTTCAAGCTTCAGCTTTCCTGGAACTCACAGAGATCCTCCTAAAGTGTGCCTCCCAGAGTGCTGAGATTAAGGTGTGAGCCACCACTGCCTGGCTTACTTCACATTTAAATTCAGTTTAAATTAAAACAATTTACAAAAGAAAAAAACTGGCCACAGAGCCCAGATGGCTCTGCCGATAAGGAGCTTGCTGCTGAGCCTGCTGGCCTGAGTTCCACACCTCAGTCACACCTGGTTGGAGAAAACTAAGTCTTGCAATCTGTCCTGGACTCCATACCCTGCCCACTAAATAAATACAATAAATTTTTTAATAGCTAAAGACTGATAACAGCGAAACTGCAGGCTCAGGAGACCACAGACCGAGTCTCATCCCTATGGTGGGGAGGTGGCGGGTTGATTTCCTAGGAGTTTTAGTCCATGAAACTCTGCCTCTGTGGCTGAGTGGTTTCACTCTGAAGGAGATATTGGCCTGGGGCTTTGGCCATGCAAAAGTGGAGACTCTTAAGTCCTCAGAATGTTCCCATCATGTTCTGCTGTGTCATAGACCACTCTGAATGGCTTACTATAGCTAATGTGAGAATAGGCTCCCCAGATTCTGTGGGTGAGAAATCTTGAGAGAAACTGTCTGCTCCCTTGGGTCTGTAAGGGCAGAGCTGAAAGTGTGACTGTGTCAAGGATAGGTTCGCCACTGTCTAGGTAGCTCAGGATTGGAGGGAGTCAGGACAGTCCACCCACACCCACCCCTGATTCATCTGGTGACTAAATATCCTGCTGCTTAATTCTGGCTTTTGACTGAGAGGCTTAACAACTTCTCCAGCACCACGCCCACCATGATGATAATGGGCTAAGCCTCTGGAACTACATGTAAGCAAACCCCTAACTAAACGCTTTCCTTTGTAAGAGTTGCCTTGGTCACAGCAATGGAACACTGACTAAGACTCTCTGACTGAGAGCTTCTTCCCTTCCTCTGCGCTCCTGCATCCACATCTGATGAGACACACACGACAGTCACTTACTCCAACATAGCCAGATGTGTGGGTGCATCCTTCTGTGTGTGTGTGTGTGTGTGTGTGTGTGTGTGTGTGTGCAGACAGACACAGAGAGAAAGAGAGAGACAGACAGAAACAGAGACTAAAGACCTAAAATCTTAAATCCCAAATTTAAAATACTTTAAGGTCTAAACCTGAAATACCGCAAGCACTTGAATATCTACAGATGGCTAACAAATAAGGGAGCAAGAGCAGAGAAGAAAACCCTTGTCCAGACCCTTCTCACTATTTTCCACATTTCATGGGTCTGTTTCCATCCTGGGGGTTCTAGGTGGGTTTTGTTTTGGTTTTGTTTGTTTGTTTGTTTGTTTTATGGAGGGGAGAGAATCTGTTTGGGGCTTTTGTTTTTAAATTCTTTTTAGCCAGACATGGAGGTGTATGCCTTTAATAACATCACTAGAGAGGAAGAGGCAGGTGGACCTCTGTGAGTTTGAGGCCAGCCTGGTCTACAGAGCTCCAGGACAGCCAGGGCTACACAAAGAAACCCTGTCTCAAAAAACAGATAAATAAATGAATAAATAAATGTATCTGTCTTATGTGTATGGGCATTTTGCCTGCATGTATGTGTATGTGACATGCCTAGTGCTCACAGAGGCCAGAAGATAGTGTCAGATCCCCTGGAACTGGAGTTACGGTTGTGAGCTGCTATGTGGAGCCTGGGAACAAAACCCAGGTCCTTTGGAAGAGTAGCCTGTGCTCTTAATCACTGAGCCATCTCTCCAGCCCCTTATTTATTTTTTTTAACTTATTAAAACAACATCTTACTTTTTGATATCAAAGTGATAAGTTTTGAATCCCCGGTCATTGGGTATCCGATGCTGCTGTTGTAATAAGCCAATCAAACCGAACTGATGAATCCAGGTTTAATGAACAGAGCAAAGCAACTCCTGGGTGACCCTCAGGAGGTCAGGAGAGGACTCATGTGGCAAATATGGCTACCAGGTCTTATACAGTCTGTAGGCGTGGTCTTGAGCAGCCCCACGAAGGGGCTGACTTTTAGTGGGCTTTCTCAGTGGTGGGGGTTTGGAATGAGAGGAGTGAGACCAGAGCATAGAATGGAGCCCCTCGCTGGAGATCCCCAACATCCCAACCTTTTTGGATATATATGGGCTTCCACCTAAAGACTAAGGTGGCCTGGAACTTAGTATGTTGCCTATGATGACCTCAAATCCATGGTGATCCTCCTTCCTTGATCTCCCTAGGCCTGGAATTACTGGAAGCACACAAGCTTGGGTTTATCTTTGCCCTGGTATTTTGAAACAAGGCGTCATTTTGTACCCCAGGCTGGCCTTGTTGGTCTTGCGCTCTCTATGATCCTCCTGTCTCAGCATTCTGTGTGTTGGGATAATAGGCGTGAACCACCATATCCAGTTCTCCATGTTTTTAAGACATCAGGTGGAATTCTCCAGAATGGTGGCAAATGTTGTGATGCCGGCTTGTGACTTGGCACTTGGGAGGCTGAGGCAGGGGGAGCATGAGGGAGGTTCTAACTCAGATAGACAAAAACAAACACCAACACCAATACAAGAAAAAACAACGGCAAGTAAGTCAGCAAGGCTGCTATTCAAAAATTCAAGTGTGATACTAGGTGTCGTGGTACATGGCTTTAATCCCAGCACTGAGGCTAGCCTGGTCTATAGAGCTAGTTCCAGGACAGCCAGGGTTACAAAGAGAAGTCCTGTCTAGAAAAAGCCAAGAAGTGAAAACAAACAAAATTCAGTCGTACTGAGATGGAGCAATTGCTCAGTGGGTGTCTGAGTTACTTTTCTATTACTCTGCTGAGACACAAAGATGAAGGCAACTTATTGGAGAGTTTATTGGGGCTTACAGTGTCAGACAGTGAGCCCATGACTGATGGTTTGAAAGAAAATGGCCCTCTTGGGCTCATGGGGAGCGGCACTATTAGGAGGTGTGGCCTTGTTGGAGTAGGTGTAGCCTTGTCAGAGGAAGTGTGTCTCTGGGGGTGGACTTTGGGGTCTCAGATGCTCAAGCCAGCCTAGTAGTTCACTGTCTTTTCCTGTTGCCTGTGGATCGAGATGTAGAACTCTTAGCTCCTTCTCCAGCACCATGTCTGTCTGCATGCCACCATGTTTCCCACCATGACTATAATAAACTAAACCTCTGAAACTGTAAGTCTGCCCCAAATAAATGTTTTCCTTTATAAGAGTTATCATGGTCATGGTGTCTCTTCACAGCACTAGAAACCCTAACTATGACCATCATGACAAAGAGTATCATAGCCAGCAAGTAGGCATGTTGCTGGAGAAGCAGCCGAGAGCTCACATCTGATCCACAAGCACGAGGCAGAGGGACAGGGGGTAACTGGGAATGATGTGGGCTTTTGAACCCCAAAGCCACCCCCAGTGGCACACCTCCTCCAACAGGGCCAAACCTCCTAATCCTTCCTAAACAGTTCCATCAAACATACGAGCCTATAGGGGCTGTTGTCTGTCAAACCACCACAGTGGGTAGGAGGAGCACTTCCCGCACAAGCATGGAGACCTGAATTCAAATCCCCAGGCTCCGAGTAAAAAAGTCAGGTGTGACTGCACACTTGTAAACCCAGTACTGTGAGGGATTGAGACAGGAAGACTGCTGGTGCTTACTGTCTCCATCTTGTTTCCTGTTCAGGGAATAAGGTGCAGAGTATGCACAGGCACAAACATGTATACACCACACACACACACACACACACACACACACATACATTCAGTTGTGACATACAATGTCACCCAAGTTAGAGGCCTCCAAGAGTGTCCTCCTACATGATCCTATATGGAATAGGACTCAGCCACCTGAAGTGACGGGGAGCTATCATCCTGTAAGTCAGGAATTCCATTTCTCGCTCGCACGTCCACCGATTCATCTTGCAGCCTTGGTCAAGTCATGTTCATATCCCCATCTCTGCATTTTCAAAGTGAGGGTGGTTGTGAGACCTGGACTACTCACTTCACAGCAGTAAGACTCAAGAAAGTTTGAGCTGCTGCGGTAGGAACACAAGGCATTCCAATACCACATGGATGGGTCACGTTTCTCATCTGCTGTCTTCAGGATGGCTAAGTATAGAAGCAAGGCAGGAACAGCCCTGGATGGGAATGCAGTACACATGACCTTTGAGACCCTGTAAGATCTGCAACCACACCCTGAGCCAAACTCCTTATGCTTGAGTTCCCAAATTAAAACACATCTGGCAGACCCACAACCACCTAGCAATTAGGTGAGAAAACTGTGTGCAACATATTAACAGAGTGGATCAGATTAGCTGAGATCTGAATCTAATATACTCCTTTGTTTTTGGAAAATAATAGAGAAAAAGCTTAGTTCCTAAGATTTTTATAAGGCCCAGAGTGGGACCATTTTTTTTAAACATGTTTTTTGGTGCGAGTGTGTGTGTGTGTGTGTGTGTGCTCATGGTATAGCAGTTTGAGGATTGTTTGAGGGAGCTGGTGAGTATAGGGCTTGAACTCAGGTCATCAAGCTTGGCAGTAAGTGCCTTTACCCACTGGGCCATTTCATCAGCCCTGAGCAAACTTTTTTTTTTTTTTCATTGATGTTGTCCCCTGGAATGGGGGTTACAGACAGTTTTGAGCTGTCATGTGGGTGCTGGGAATTGAACCCGGGTCCTCTGGAAGAACAGTCAGTGCTCTTAACCTCTGAGCCATCTCTCCAGCCCCTGAGCAAACTTTTAAATTACCATTGTACTTAAGCTAAGATCCACTCTGACGAAGTTCATGATGCAGAAAATGGACCCTATTGCAGAAGAGGCCATTCTAGGAAACCATGCAGACTTGAAAACTGATGATCACAAGCAGCTGTGGAAAGGGATCGTAAAGAATTAAATGAAAAAATGAGAGATTCTAAAAAAGAAATGAAATCTCCCAGATTAATTCTGAGTCTGGTCAGGAACTCACCGGCTGAAGGGATGCTCATAACCGCCTACATGGATAAGGAATTCCATTTCATTTCTGTTCCCCCAATCCCGAGTTTATGAACAGCTTCACTGTGGCACAAACATAATTTAAAATGTGTGGTGAATAAATCAGTACTTGATTTCTGGTTGCTGATCTAGGCCACTGGCTGCTCAGAAAGTGGGACCCTCAGGGTCTCAGCCATCATCATCCAGGCTTTGAGAACTCCTCACCTGCCCTTTCTCCCTGGCCTGTCACAGCTCCTAACGAGTTGTATACAGACGTCTTTTTCTCTCTCCATCACTCACTTCACCCACCCAGTGGGCTTCAGACTCACATCACCAATGGTCTTCTCATCCTGGGATAACCAGCTATGTCCAGGAGTTCACAGGTCTCCAGGTTTGGGACTTTTCTGTAGAGGAGGGGTTAAGATGGTTTCGTGTAGCCCAACCTTGCCTTGACCTTGAATTCACTATGTAAGTCAGACTGGCCTCAAACTCCTAATCCTCCTGCCTCTACCTCCCGAGTCCTGGGATTACAGATGTGTGTAGCATGAATCTTAAAAGGTCTTATTAAAATCAAACCTGAAGCCAGGTATTGGGGTGAATGCTGGAAGATCAGAGAAGCAGAACAAGCCACAGCCACCTCACCTCGCCAATTCCTCAGCTGATCCTGTTTCCTCAGACTGGAAGCCTCTGAGTCCTCATCCAGAATGAATCTCAGCTGAACTGCTGCTAAAAACCTAAAAGCTTAACCAGCTCTAGTTCCTGGTCCTCACGCCTTATATACCTTTCTGCTTCCTGCCATCACTTCCTGGGATTAAAGGCGTGAGTCACCATGCCTGGCTGTTTCCAGTGTGGCTCTGAACTCACAGAGATCCAAATGAATCTCTGCCTCTGGAATGCTAGGATTAAAGGTGTGTGTGCCTCCATTTTCTGGCCTCTATGTTTATCTAGTGGCTGTTCTGTCCTTTGACCCCAGATAAGTTTATTAGGGTGCACAAAATTTTGGGGAACACAATATTACCATAGATGTGTGCTACCATGGCAGTCTTAGGTCACGGGCTTTCGACACTAACACAATGAGAAGCACAAACAGACCGGATAGGTTTGTCACTTTGCCCCTAACCCACTCTGCCCACATACTCACAAGGCACCTGGCATCTGACGTGTTAAAACCAATGCATCTCTTCCCTTTGAACTGGCTCCTCCCTGAGTCCTCCCTTACACAGACAGCACTGATGCCCTCACACCAGCATGTTAAAGACTTGGAATTTTCCAGGTCCTTCCTCCTCCTGCTCCTTCACATCAAGTAGCTAAGTCTTCTTAGACTTAAGAGCTGTGTGCCTCTTTTGAAGTGTGTCTCTTTAGTTCCCTGTCTGTACTCTCTTGCAAGAACTATTGCAAAAATAAAATGATGTTTAAAATACCACTTACAAGGTGGAGCTGGAGAGATGGCTCAGTGGTTAAGAGCACTGACTGCCCTTGCAGAGGACCAAGGTTTGGTTCCCCAGCATCCACAGGACAGCTCACAACCTTGTTCAACAGGTACATATATAGTGCACATCCATACATGAAGGCAAAACTGTCATACACATAAATTAAAAATAAACAAATACTTTTTCAAAAAGAACTAAATAATATTTAAAAATACTCATAATGAGTATGTCTCACTATTTATATTTGTATTTTGTATTTTTCTTTCTGGTTAATAAAAATTATTAGAGATGGGTATGGTGGCATAAACCTTTAATCCCAGCACTTAGGAGGCAGAGGTAGAAGGATCTCTGTGAGTTCAAGGACAGCCAGTGCTACAAGGAGAGACGCTGTCTCAAAAAATAACAATAATAAGATTTAAATATCACAGATAAATATGGTCTTTGATCTTAACTCACTCTCAAAATTTCAATAATAACAAAAAGCTAATCGACAAAGGAAGAAGAGCCCTGGGGTTGTGCCCAGTTCATAGAGTTCTTGCCTAGTTTGCATAAAGCCCTTGGCTCAGTTCCCAGTACCACATAAACCGAATGGTGTGGTTTAGGCCTATAATCCCAGTACTTGGGAGGTGGAGGCAGGAGGATCAAGAAAATCATTGGTTCAAGGTCATCCTTGATTACATAGTTGGGAGTTGGAAGCCAGCCTAGGCTACATGAGGTGTTGCCTCAAAAAGAAAGAAAAAACAAGAATGAATGAATGAATGAATGAATGAATGAATGAATGAATGAATGAAAAGGGGAGGAAAGAAAGGAAGGAATAAATTAGAAGGGATCAAAACCAAATAATAAACTGGGCAGTGGTGGTGCACACTTTTAATCCCAGCCCTTGGGAGGCAGAGGCAGGTGGATCTCTGTGAGTTTAAGGCCAGCCTGGTCTACAGAGCAAGAACAGCCAGGGCGACACAGAGAAACCTGTCTTGAAAACAAACAAACGAAAACCAAATAATAAAATAGCTGGAAGTGATAGGCAAAATGTGATCAGCATGTGTGAGGCATTAGTTTCTATCCGCAGGACCCAGAAAAACAAACAAAAATAACCATGAAAGAGGAAGAGGAGTAAGACGAAAATAAAGCGTAAGGCGGGCCTTTGGGTGTCTGTAAGCCTTGGCAACACTGGTGAAACATTAACTGGTGACTGAGGATTCAGGGCCTAATTGTCCTCATCAGGCAGTGTGCTCAAAGGTCCCTGTGATCCAATGCCCAACACACAGAGGTGCTGTGGGGGACCATTCAAGGCAAACCAACTAAGATCTGAAGTCTGGTGTCCAGTCAACATTAAGTTAGAATGTCAAAGGCTTTGCAGAAAGCCCCCTTCTGGGTTTGGGAGGTTCAGGGGTGAAACACTTATTCAGCATGTTCATGGCCTTTCCCTAGTAGCAGGAAAAAAAAATGCAATAGCCAGAAAAGAAAGCATGATGATGCATATTACACACACACACACACACATACACACACACACACACACACACACACACACACACACACACACACACACACACACACAAAGGATCTTACTATGGATGGCCCAGAACTCACTCTGTTGAAGAGGCTGACCTCGAACTTGGCCGATCCTTCTGCCTCTGCCTCTTGAGTGCTGGGATTACAGGCATGCACAATCCTATACAATTCGTGCATCCCTGTCTTTGCTTGTAAGTTGCTTCCTCTGAATTCACTCTTAACCATGAAGCAAGTGAAAGACATCACTTCATGTTTATCGCAGATGTCCTCTGACCTTTACAACCTTAGCTGAAAGCTTTTCTCTGGCTTCTCCAAGCAGAGGCTGCTTCCTCCTGAGTGCTGGGTTCTAAAGGTGTGTACCAGTACTGCCGGGCTGCTTCCTAATATAGGATTTTTGGTCTGGGTTTTTGAGATATGGTCTTGTGTACTCCAGATTGGACTCCAACTTTCTATGTAGCTTGAGTCTGGCCTTGAACCCCTCATCTTCCTGATTCTATCTCAAGTGTGCTGGGTTGGCAGGCATATGCCAGCATGCCTGGTTTCATATAGAACTTGATGAAAATTTTAAATATAGTTTTATTTTTGTTCATATTATGGTAAGTTGTCATCCTTGCTTTCCTTGACAATCTGGCTGTGGTGATTTGAATATCAATGGCCTCCAAAGACTCATGTATATGAACCCTTAGTCATCAGGGACTGGCACTATTTGAAAGGATTAGGAGATGTGGCAGACAGGGTAGCTGAGAGTTCTACATCCTGATCAGCAGGCAGCAGGAAGAGAGAGACACTGGGCCTGGCTTGAGCTTCTGAAACCTCAAAACCCACCCCCCGGTGACAAACTTCCTCCAACAAGGCCATACCTCCTAATAGTGCCACTTCCTTTAGGCCTAGGGGAGCACTTTCATTTGAACCACCACACCTTGAATCACACCGACAGTTGGGGAAGAAGGGGGTAGCTCCATGATTCCCTGGGGGCAGTTACAGCACTACCAGGGGTACCCAGAAAGGTGCCGTTAGCTTCGACTCATTCAGCCCAGTGATTATTTTAGTTCACAGTTTACTGAACCAGAAGTCTGTGGTGCTTCAAGTTGGTCAGAAACATATATCCATCTTCCTGCTTCTGCAGCACACTGGATAGTTGGATATGAGATGACGCTGGGTGGTGGTGGTGGTGGTGGTGGTGGTGGTGGTGGTGGTGGTGGTGCACACCTTTAATTCCAGCACTCGGGAGGCAGAGTCAGGCAGATCTCTGTGAGTTCGAGGCCAGCTTGGTCTACAGAATGAGTTCCAGGATAGCCAGGGCTACATAGAGAAACCCAGTCTCAAAAAACCAAACAAACAAAGAAAGAAAGAAACAAAAAAACACTGCTCTTCCAGAGGACTGGGTTTGATTCCCAGCACCCACGTGGTGACTCACAGCCATCTATTAACCCCAATGTTAGATGAAATGATGCCCTCTTCTGGCACCCTCAGATACTACAGTCACATGGTACATGGACATACCCGCAGGCTAAACACCCAGGCACATAAATAAATATTTAAAGTGTTTGATGTGTGTGTTCTTTCATTTAAAGAAGATAATGGAGTGATTATGGTCAAATTACATTATGTATATAAATGAAATTGACAGGAATTAGTAAGTAAGTAAAACTTCCAATAAACCAAACAGAAATAAGTCTTAGAAATAGTTCAGCAGACGAACCTGGAAGTTAAAGAAAAAGAGACTCATTGGGAAGAGAAAGATGGTTATTGGAGTGAGAAGGGGCCAAGAGAGGGTAATGAGGTGATAAACATGGTCAAATGAAAATGTCATCATAAAACATTATTTTATATATAGTAATATCAGCTAATAAAAAGTCAAACCCGCCGGGCGGTGGTGGCGCACGCCTTTAATCCCAGCACTCCAGAGGCAGAGGCAG